>APFE031487677.1:0-29618 GCA_000404065.3 Pinus taeda | reverse complement strand
CAGATGGATAAGAAAGAACTTCCAGAAGACAAAGGAACCCTCTGAGTATGTATCGAGGGGGAGGAAAATCCCTCTACAGCTCAATACCATCATCAATACAAAGTCCCAAGGGGAGGAACCATGAAAGGTGGCACTCTTTAACAAAATTGTGATACATGGAAACAAAAGGAGTTTGGCTCACCAAATAAGAAGGCACAGGGACAGTTTGTTAATGAACAGTTGTAACCACTAGTGTGTCTTCTCACCATATAAAAGCCAATAATGTGAGTTTGTGGAAATGTCCTATCTATTACAATTGCTTGGAAGAAGTTAATTCCTCATGCTTATCATACTTGCCATATGATCTCAACGAGAGATTTGCATCAAGAAAAACATACTCTTGTGTTATTGTTGAGGACTCCAACATAATCACAAGATCACTAAAGCAAGAAAGAGCTCCCTCCTCCAAAGCCGTGGCATGCATCTATAATAAAATGGTCATGCTACTCAATGCATTTAGGTTAGAAAAATATTCAAGTCCCAAGTTAATCAGATGGCTAGAGAAGACAAAGCAACCCTCTGAGTATCTATCGAGGGGGTGGAAAATCCCTCTACATCTGAATACCATCATCAATACAAAGTCCCAATGAGAGGAAGCATGAAAGGTGGCACTCTCTACCCAAATTATGATACATGGAAACAAAAGTAGTTTGGCTCACCAAATAAGAAGGCACAGGGACAGTTTCCTAATAGATATTTGAAACCACTAGAATCTCTTCTGACCATAGCAAAGCCGTTAATGCCAGTTTGTGTAAAGGTCTTATCTTGTTGGTGGCTTGGAAGAACTTAATTCCTCATTCTTATCATATTTGCTATATGATCTCATTGAGAGATTTGCATTAGGAAAGCCATACTCATGTGTTATTGTTCACAACTCCAACATAATCACAAGACCAGTAAAGCAGGAAAGAAATGCCTCTTCCTAAGCCTTGGCATGTATCTATCATAAAATTGTCCTGCTACTCAATGCATTTAAAGAAGTCCACTATTTCCAAGTTAGAAAAAGGTTCAACTCCCAAGTCAATCAGATGGCGAAGCAAGCAGTTTCAGAAGACAAAGGCGCCCTGTGAGTATGTATTGAGGGGGATGAAAATCCATCTACACCTCAATACCATCATCATACAAAGTCCCAAGGAGAGGAAGCATGAAATTTGGCACTCTCTACCCAAATTGTGATACATGGAAACAAAAGGAGTTTGGCTCAGCAAATAAGAAGGCACAGGGACAATTTGATAATAGACAGTTGAAACCACTAGAGTGTCTTCTCACCATAGCAAAGCCATTAATGCCAATTTGTGCAAAGGTCCTATCCTTTACAATGGTTTGGAAGAAGTTAATTCCTCATGCTTATCATACTTGCTATATTATCTCATCGATAGATTTGCATCAGGAAAACCATACCTTCCTTACCCCAGAATGTAGATGGATAGATTTTGTTCTTCTTGCTTCATTTCTCATCTTAGAATTCTCTTTCAAGGAGATGAGGTTCTGCTTTGCGAGCTCCTTATAAAGACCTAGGCTATGATATCCCAATGTTTTGAGCATGCTATATAAAAGGCTCTTTGATCTACCCTATTAATCATATGTTCCAAGTAGAAACTCAAAATATTAATGGAAGACATGTGATCCTCATGCATGGGAGACATAATATATATTTTTTCTTGGATAATTTCCTTCCCTGTCATTCTTACATTCTTCCTCATGCTGAATGAATGCATTTCATTCTTACATTCTTCCTCATGGTGAAAGAATGCATGTCATTCTTACATTCTCCCTCATGTTGAAAAAATGCATGCCTCCATACCTGGAATTCAATATAACAAACCTACGAAGCCAATGATCTTGGAATATGTGTGATTTTGTGCCACTATAGACGTGTTGTGGCATAGGTGGAAGGGATAATTTTTTTTAATTTAAAGAGAGATTATAGTAGAAACATGAAGTATCATTACCCACTAGTTTAAATCAATGTTCACTGCAAATGAGATAAGGTGTCCTTCAAATCACATTATACACTTGTCGAAATCATCATTGTAATGAGCCATGGTATATAAATGGTAGGGATACCCAAAGAGCAGCTAGTAGCTAAAATTATGTTTGCCAACACTATGGAACTATAGGGAATGGATTCAATGGATATCAAGACCTTGTGTTGCTTTTTTCTAAGTGGAAGAGGTCCCTAGAAATTAAACTTTTCCTAGAGATAGCGACAAGCAACTAATAACAAGTGGAAGCAATAACAATGTATCAAGGAGTCAGGTTCCCCAAGGACATTGTGCAAAGCGATGCAGCTATTGTTGAGGACTCCAACATAATCATAAGATAAATGAAGTAGGAAAGAGCTCCTTCCTCATAAGAACTAGCATGCATCTATCATGAAATGGTCTTGTTACTCAATGCATTTAAATAAGTCCACTATTTTTAGGTTAGAAAAAGATTCAACTCCGAAGTGAAATAGATGGCTAAGCAAGAAGTTTTAGAAGACAAAGGAATCATCTGAGTATGCATTGAGGGGGAGGAAAATCCCTCTATAGTTCAATACCATCATCAATTCAATGTCGCAAGGGCAGGAAGCATGAAAGGTGGCACTCTCTACCTAGATTGTGATACATGGAAACAAAAGGAGTTTGGCTCACCAAATAAGAAGGCATAGGGATAGTTTGCTAATAGATAGTTGAAACCACTATAGTGTCTTCTCACCATAGCAATGCCATTAATTTTAGTTTGTGCAAAGGTCCTATCTATTACAATGGCTTGGAAGAAGTTATTTCCTCATGCTTATCATACTTTCTATATTTTCTCATCGAGAGATTTGCATCAGGAAAACCATACTCGTAGGTTATTGTTGAGGAATCCAACATAATCACAAGATCACTGAAGTAGGAAAGAGCTCCCTCCTCCTAAGCCCTAGCATGCATATGTCATAAAATTGTCCTGCTACTCAATGCATTTAAATAGGTTGACTATTTTCAGGTTAGAAAAAGATTCAACTGCCAAGTTAAACAGATGGCTAAGCAAGCAGTTTCATAAGACAAAGGAACCCTCCAAGTATGTATTGAGGGGGAGCAAAATCCATCTAAAACTCAATACCATCATGAATACAAACTCCCAAGGGGAGGAAGCATGAAAGGTGGCACTCTCTACCCAAATTGCGATACATGGAAACAAAAGGAGTTCGGGTCACCAAATAAGAAGTGATAGGGATAGTTTGCTAACAGACATTTGAAACCTGTAGAGTGTCATCTCACCATAGAAAATCCATTAATTCCAGTTTGTGCAAAGGTCCTACATATTACAATGGCTTAGAAGAAGTTAATTCCTCATGCTTATCATACTTGCTATATGATCTCATCGAGTGATTTGCATCAGGTAAACTGTACTCCTGGGTTAATGTTGAGGAATCCAACATAATCACAAGATCACTAAAGTAGAAAAGGGATCCATCCTCCTTAGCCCTTACATGCATCTATCATGAAATGGTCCTGCTACTCAAGGCATTTAAATAAGTTCACTATTTTTAGGTTAGAAAAAGATTCAACTCCCACGTCAATCAGATGTCTAAGCAAGCAGTTTTAGAAGACAAAGGAACCCTCTAAGTATGTATCGAGGTTAAGAAAAATCCATCTACACCTCAATACCATCATCAATACAAAGTCCCAAGGAGAGGAAACATGAAACATGGCACTCTCTACCCAAATTGTGATACATGGAAACAAAAGGAGTTTGGCTCACAAAATAAGAAGGCACAAGGAGAACCTGCTAATAAACGATTGAGACAAATAGAGTGTCTTCTTGCCACAGAAAATTTGTTAATGCCGGTTTGTCCAAAGGTCCTACCTATTACAATGGCTTGGAAGAAGTTGATTCCTCATGCTTATCATACTTTCTATATGATCTCATCGAGAGATTTTCATCAGGCAAACCATACTCCTCGGTTATTGTTGAGGACTCCAACATAATCACAATATCACTGAAGCAGGAAAGAGTTGCCTCCTCCTAAGCCTTAGCATGCATCTATCATAAAATGGTCCTGCTACTCAATGCATTTAAATAAGTCCACTATTTTCAGGTTAGAAAAAGATTCAACTCCCAAGTCAATTAGATGGTTAAGCAAGCAGTTTTAGAAGACAAAGGAACCCTCTGAGTTTTGTTGGTATTTGGTTCTGGATATACTTTTTAGTATTTTGGGTTGCTTCATTATGAGAAATAAATCCAGCAGCCATCCTTCGTCTCTGTGAGTACATTTCAAACAAAAAATAAATACTACTTGAACTAATGATCTATATCAGTATATTTCAAACAAAAAATAATTTCAGACCGCTTCAGTCCACTCCTAAAGAAAACTTATTGTAGGAAAAAATATTTGCAACTAACCAATCAATGTGAAATGATTTTTCGATGAAATTATTAAATGTACTACACAAATTGATGATATATATACCAAAAGCATGACCATTTATCAACCAAAATTAAGACAACACATCTATAAAATGCCAGTCATTGTACAATCAGCTATATCATATGTTCTCTATTTAAAAAAGTAAATAAAGGTTCGAAAAAACTTGTAGAAGCAAGAAAAATATAAACCAAAAACTTGTGCTGCTTATAAATTTGAAGTAAAAAAAAAATCATGCATGGAAGTAAGTTTAAGAGCACAGTTGTGGTGGGATCAATCCTGGGATTAGAACTACTCTATTTATACTGACTAATGAGATCAGATCAGATGATGGGGAGGGGTCAACACTTAGTTTAGTATGATCTAGTTTATTCCTATGGTTACAATTATAAGAAGTTTGTCAAAGCAGTTTGAGACAAAGGGAGACTTTGGGTTGCACACAAAATTGTTTTTACAATGACTTGGTTGGTTTTCCAAGTCGCAAAAATAGTAAATCTATCTATGAGGGCATGACAATTAGGTAGTGCCATGGTGTGCCAATGCGAGGAACTACTAGCAAATTCTAGACAATTCCAATGCATGTTAGGCATGCTAAGACAAGCGAACAACTAAGGCATGCCAAGATGTGCTAGGTCCCAAGGTGTGGCATGAATGCATTCTAGAGAGTGTTAGGGCCAAGTGTGAAGGAAACACAAGGGAGAAATAGTTTGAAATGCATGGAAATGAAGTGCGAGTGTAATTGACCTTCTAAAATTAAATTGTTATGAGTTTATTTATTCTACAATTTTGATAATTTCGGAGACCCATGTGATTTTTGCAAAAGACTTGGGAAGAAAAGAGGGGTTGAAATGTTTTGTTGGCATACCATGGGGGCCATCCACATGAGGAAATACACACTACCTTAAAGGGAAGTTCAAATGACTAAGGAGGGAAATTCCAATTACTAGTTGGAGGGGGGCCACGTGGGAAAAGAGGCCTACAAGCTATGAATAGAGTGGCATCAGCCTCATTTGGTATCCTTTTGACATATTGAACTCAACCTTAGTTGCTAGAGTTGCTTAGTGAGGTTACAGTGTTTTTTAGCACACGAGTGTCTCCATGTGAAGGTGTCAACCCTTGGTTCAGTGGAATTCGAGTGCCTCCCTAGGAAGGAAATTGAGACTACCTTGGAGGAAAGCTAGTGGAGTTTCACAACCACATCATTTAACATTTGTCTCAGCCAGTGCATGTTTCTGGAAGATGCGGAACAAGAATGTGCAGGTGTGGGTTCATTCGGGAATCAACTACTGGGGCAGTTTGGGCACTGGAGCTACAATGGTCAAAGAAACTTTCAGGAGAGTTTTGGATCAGGAGGTTGCATCATTGGAATAGTTTGATTTATAGTCACCTAGGTCTGCACAAAGAGCCGTCACTAGGCTCATGTTGGAGTTGGAGGGAGGAGTTGTAGAGTTGGAACTAGATGAGAGAGGTAGGAGATAATATGGAGGGCTATTTGAGGAGGATTGATTGAATTGGGAGTGCAGAGATTGACATGATTAGTCACAACAAGATAAATCGAAATTAGAGGAGGGCCAAGCTATGAAGGCTCAATTTTTGAAGGTTGGAACCAAGGTAAACCCTTTCTAATTTTTTTGGGTTTTGGCTAAGGATCACTCTCCCAATTTTATAGAATTTTCTCGGTGGATCTAAGGGGTTAGACATGGGTCCCAACATAGCCAACAGCTAGAGGAGCTGAGGGGAATTTGGGCCAAAATTACAAGGTCAAGATTTGGCCAATTCCTTCGTGTGTTACCATGGGTTTCTTTCATAGAGGCTGGGATTAATTTCCAATAATTCTCTTAGCAACAAGAAAGGCTCTAATGACAGATCATTTTAGGTAGCAACACCTTTCTGGGAAGTAACATTGCATCTCTTGGGTTAGGTTACCAAAAAATTTAAGGAGGGTGTTCCATTATTCATTTTTGGATTTTGAGAGCTTTCCTAGAACAAGCCCAGGTGCATACATTCTATCACCTTATTGTACATATATTCCCATTTAAAAATATGAGTAGACATCGCAGTTTGATTACCAACTTTGTTGTATGACAATTTGATTTAATTTTATGGCATTATATTTTTTGTCCACTTTGCATAGCACTATTTTTCCTAGTCTGGAACATTACAGTCAACAAGTCATAGGTGTGCTAAGGAGGGAGTGACAAGGTATGCTATGTAGTACTACCAAGGCATGATAGACTTCTATGGAGCATACCAAGATGAACCAAGTCCCAAGGTGTGGTAATGTGTGCTAAGGAGTGTTAGGGAGTGCCAGAGAAACATAAGGGAGCACTACATCAAAATTCTTGGAAATGAATGAATAAGAGTTTGTAGCATGGAGTTTCATAGAGTTCCAAATGTGCTAAAGAGAGAGTGACATGGCATGCTAGGTTGTGCTAATTCATACTAGATTTCTGGGGTGACATGCAGCCAAGATGTGCTAGGTACTAGGGTGTGTCAACATGTGCGAGGAAGTGTTTGTGAGTTCCAGGGAAACACAAGGGGGAACTAGGTCAAATTAATGCATGCAAATGAACAAATAAGAGATTGTAAGAGGACGTGTTAGGGAGATATAGGTGTTCTAACAAAGTAACAAGGTATGGTAGGCAGTGCTAAGGCATGCTAGAGGCCAGGGAAACATGCCAAGATGTGCTAGGTGCTAGGGTGTAAGAATGCATTCCAGGGAGTGTTATGGATTGCCAAGGAAAGAAACAGTACCACTATTTTCAAATACATGGAAATGAATGAATAAGAGTGTGTGACAGGGAGTGTTAGTGAGTTCTTGGTTTGGTAAGGAGGGAGTCACAAGATATGTTAGGTAGTGCCAAGGAATGCTAGAGTGCTAGGGCTACATACCAAGATGTGCAATGTGCCAGGCTATGTCAATGTGTATTAGCAAACTCTAGCGAGTGCCATAGAAACATAAGGGAGAACTAGATCAAATTGCATGGAAATGAAGAGATAAGAGCGTGTGATAGGGAGTATCAATGAGTTATAAGTCTTCTAAGGAGGGAGTGACAAGGTTATATGCTAGGTAGTGCCAAGGCATGCTAGAGTGTTAGGGCATGTTAGGGAACGTTAAGGTTTGCTAGGGAGTGTAAGGCATGCCTACAAGAAGTGTAGGGTATCCAAACGCATGCCACGTAGGGCTAAGGGATTGTTAGACGTTCTAGGTGCTATGGCATGTCAATATGTAAACTATGTTTCTTAGTTGTTTTATGGCTGTGGTTGGACATGAGACTTAACTTGGTAACTTGTTAAGTGGGATTAGTTGAGATTGGACATGAGTACGCTAAGATTTGTTAGAGGCAGTTCTTAGGTGAACAAGGCATAGTCTAGTTTTAGTAACTATAACTTGGTTAAGTTGTTTCAGTCGTGGCAAGACTTGGGTGGGTTCTAGCCAAGTCTAAAAAATGGTAAAGGTAGTTGTGAGGGCATGATATCTATGGAGCATCAGGGTATGCCAAGGAATGAAATGTGTGCTAACACATGGAAGACAATGTCAATCGATGTTGAGGAGTGTTACCAAGTGTTAGTGGAACACAAGGGAGGACTACGTTAAAATGATTGGAAACAAACATATAAGAGTGTGTGCCAAGGAGTGTCAGTGAATTCCAGGTGCCCCAAGGATGAAGTGTTCTAGGAGAAGTTTAGAATAGGACTTGCAAGAGTCAAGTCTATGGTTATGATAAGGCGTGAACAAAGAAATTTCAGGGAAAGGGAGACTTTGGGTTGGGCACGATATTCTTTTCCTACTGAATTGGTTGGGTTCCCAAGTCCCAAAAAAAGTATGGTTATTTGTGAGGGCATGAAAACTAGGGAGTGCTAAGGCTTTCTAGTAAATGTAAGGTCCTAAAGTCGTGTAAAAATGTAATGCTCATTGTGAGGTCAGGACCACCAAGGTGTGTTAGGGAATTCTAGGGCATGCTAACATGCACTAGATAGTACGAAGACATGTTAAGCAAGCTAATATGTGCCAAGTGATCAGGTGTGCCAAGATGTACAAGGGTGTGACAATGCATGACAGGGAATATCAAGGCAACAAAAGGAAGGAAAAAGTTAAAGTACAAGGAAATGAACACATAATAGGGTTAATAAGTCATAAATTTAACTTTTCCATGAGGGGCATGTTAGGCACACCAACACTAGGTTCTAATAGGTGCCAAGTGCCAAGTGTTAATGCATTCTAAGTGCCTAATATTCCATTGTTTATTCTCATCTACTCTCATATAATTTATCCCAAAAAACTATAATATTAAGCCATGCCAAAGCATACCAAGTCATATCAATGCATGCCAAACATGCTAAGACTTGCGAAGTTCCAACACGTGCCAAGTGCCAATGTATGCTAGGTAGTGTGATGCAAGCTATGAAGTGGCAGAGCATGTCGAAGAGTGCTAAGGTGTGCTAGAGAGTTCCAGTGCATGCTGAGGAGTGTTAGGGAGTATTAGGACAACATAAGGGAGGATTAGGTCAAAATTCATGGAAATTAATGAATATCAGGGTGTGTCAGTGAGTGTCCATGAGTGCTAGTTGTCATGCCAAAGAGGGAGTGACAAGGTATGCAAAGTGTGGGTAAGGCATCCCAGGGAATACCAAGGCATGCCAAGAAGTGCTAGAGTGTGATAGGTAGTTTCGGGGTGTGCTAAGATGTTCCAAATATTGCCAAGGCATGCTAAATGCTAAGACATGCTAGGATGTGTAGGGTGCCAAAGTATATTGTCAATATGCATCAAGTATTTTCAAGGAAACAAAAGGAATAATCAATATAAAATGCAAGGAAATGAACACATAAGAGGGTTAATAAGTCATGACTTCATATTTTCAAAAAGGGGCATGATAGGCACACTAGTAATATGTTCCAATACATGCCACGTGTCAATGTGTGCCAAGTGCTACTCTTTTTGAATGAAATATTATGCCAAGGTGTTCTAAGACATGTTAGATACTATAGGGCATGCCAACGTGTACTTGGGAATCCTACTCATAGCAAGATGTTCTAGATACAAAGATCTTCTAGGTAAAAATATGTTCCAAGACATGCAAGGTGCCAAGGAATGTTAGTGTATTGTTCCAAAACATGTTAAGGTGTTCCATGAGTATTGAAGAGTGTTAGGTATGTCTCATTAATAGAATTGATAGAGCTTGATTATGTATTAAATAATATAGTTCCTACAGACACTAGTGGAACTTTTTTTAAAGGAAATTTTCTAGATAATAATCCAAATAGAGATGAATCATGTTGGCTCGTACAAAAACTATACTCTTATGATTTGGGGGAAATGATACACACTAATTACTTATTAACAAATTGACTAACTATAACCACTATGACTTTGCACATAATTAAATAGACTCTACAACAATGGTATTAAATCATTATCTTTTGACAAAAAATATAGTAATAGGTACATAACTTCATCAAAAACTCATTAGAATGATCAATGACAATGAACATTTTTTATCGTCACCAAAAGTAACCAAAAATAGCATTGGTCAGGGTCAATTAAAGATCGTCACTAGAAGTGTCACTAAAGAGAGAATTAGTGATGGTCCTTTAACGACCCTCGCCAACAGTGTCACCAAAGAGAGAATTAATGACGAGCCTTTAACGACCCTCACCAAAAGTGTCATTGAAAGTGGATTTGGTGACAAACCTTAGAGGACAATGTTGAAAATAATACTGAGAGGGGGGGTGAATTAGTATTATATAGTTCTTTTAACAAATCTTCCTTATTTACATTTTGAATTATTTTTGCATATCAGTACCATAAAATAATGAGCAAGAAAAATAGACAGTCACATCAAAGAACACCAGATATAAGGTGGAAACCCAATGTGGGTGAAAACCACCTGCTGCAATATGTCTCTATCTTCTTTCAAATTATAAACTCCTTTTACAATGATCTTGTACTGGTGCAGTCCTTTACCAGTACGCAGGCTGCAACCTGCAGAGAGCTACAACTCTCTCTCATTTTCCAGTCTCTCCTGGAAGGGAGCTACAACCCCCTACTTCTTTTCTTTCAAGGACCACTTTTCATAAATTTTCAAACTGGATCCATAAACATCAAATAATCATCAAGTACCAGTAAGTCACCCAGATAATCAGATCCACAATAACAGTAAACTAAACCCAGAACACCTCATCAACTTAAAAAATCAGTGAACAAAAGATCTTAAGACAGATACGCAATTTCCTCTTCTTTGGCCTACGTCGCTACGCACTTCACCTTCTGTGGCGCCGCGCACCTCCGCAGCTGTGCCTTCTGTGGCACCGCGCACCTCCACAGCTATGCCTTCTGTGGCACCGCGCACCTCCGTAGCTGCGCCTTCTGTGGCACCGCGTACCACCGCAGTTGCGCCTTCTGTGGCGCCTCTATGGCGTCTCCTGTGGCGCCTCCGCACTGCGCCTTCTGTGGCACCTCCGCACAGCGCCTTCTGTGGTGCCTCTATGGCATTTCTGCACTGCGCCTTCTATGGCGCCTTTGCACTGCTTCTTCTGTGGCGTCTCCGCACTGCGCCTTCTGTGGTGCCTTCGCACTGCACCTTCTGTGGAACCTCCACACTGCACCTTCTGTGGCACCTCTGTGGCGTCTCCGCACTGCGCCTTCTGTGGCGCCTCTGTGGCATCTCCACACTGCGCCTTCTATGGCGCCTCCGCACTTCCGCAGCTGCAACACTCGAGAGATCACCCTTCATAGATTCGCTTTCCACTTCACTTTCACAATAATCCAATATTTCAGATCTTAAGATATTCAACCCAAAAGCATACACAAGCCAAATGATCTTCTTTTCTTTATATAGGCAAGCTCTTCCTCAAATCATGGACCAATACCATGAGCCAAAACCATAATAACACAATACTGTCGGCTAAATACGAAGGGTTAAACATAAGGAACCCCACGTGTGCGCGCTTTAATGCCTTGAAGTGTGTGCACTGGGGGTACGCACCTCATGATGGGTAAAATACCAAGGGTTAAACATAAGGAACCCACGTGTGCGCGCTTTACTGGCTTGAAGTGTGTGCACTGGGGGTACACCCCTCATGAATGGTTAATTGCGTGTCTGGACGCGGTCCTGCACGGCGTTTCTGCGGGTACGTCATCTTCTGAAACTGTTCTCCTGCGTACTTCTTAATTCTCATCATATTGAGAGCCATGCCATGGGTGTTGCCATCAAGTACAACATCTGTAACATATAACCATACCAGAAACATAATGCCAACAGTTTAGGCCTGATCAAAGACCTTTGTGTATCCCTAGTCTAATATCCAGCCAAAACAATTTTAATGGATGTGGTAGTAGCTGACATTCCACCCAAATATGGTATGCTCTTATCAAGATCATGGGGTGCCAAACTCCAAGGATCATTGCAACTAGACATATCATATGCCACAATCTTAGTCTTTGGCCAGCCAAAGAGACTGTACCGAGAAACACTGATGAAATATGTGGTCAGCAGTCAGGAGAAGCCCCAAAACTTCCCAATCTACTCCATCCATTCAGACATGGACTCATTCATATTGTACAATGCTGACATGTGTCCCAAAACTAAGGTCAAGCTCCTAGAAGCAACAAAACCAGGCACATGAATGAACAATCCACAGCTTCAGATCAAAAGACCACTGATGTGATCAAACCAACACAGTATGCTATATATTACAAGAATCACCAAAACTAGACCAGCCCACTGAACAAATCTGTAAATCCATTGAAAGAAACATTGATCAAAAGATCTTGTGGTGTTTATAATTTGATGGGTCAGTAAATAATCTAGGACCAGGAGCAGGGTTCTGGTTACACAATACTCAAAATGACCATGCTCTAGGTCATGCATATAGGCTTAACTTCAGATGTACAAATAACGTGGTTGAGTATGAAGCCCTTTTGCTAGGTCTCAAACTGATTAAGAATATAGGAGTGACCAAAGTTTCCATATTAGGTAATTCAGACCTAATTATTCAATAGATAAAGGGAACTTTTGTCACAAATGATCCCAGGTTAAGGTCTTATAGAATAGCAGTGACAGACTTGCTCAACAACCTCCTGGAATATCAGCTCACCAAAATACCTAGGAGCCACAACTTGCATGCTCATAGTTTGGCAAATGTTGCAAGCACCTGTAAACTTCCTTTTGGGCCTAACCACCAGTTCATTGCTGAGATTAAACACAGGCTTTTTGTCCCAGACAATGTAGATAATTGGCAAGTATTTGAGAATGATACTCAGATAAACAATTTTTTGACCATGAAGGAGGAATTCTCAAACTTAGACATTGACACAAGCATTAGGGATGATCAACACCAAATTGATGAACTGAACACAAGTATATCAGCTGAAACAGCAGGTCTGATATTACATCCTACAACCTTTGACTCTGCCAATTTACAGAAGCTAAAACTAGCAGATCTTGATGAAATTATTGAAGAAGAAACCGAAGCAATTCAACTAAAGGATAATTTCTTGCCCACAGGTCTTACTCCTTTAGAAGACATTTTTTATTCAAATGATCTCCCTAAGAAAGCAAAGATGCAACCCATCAATGCATAAATAGAGGAGTGTAATATTGGGACCACTGAAAATCCCAAAATGGTCAAGCTTTCTAGAACCTTACCTCCTGATAAGAAATCATAATATATTAAACTGTTCAAAGAGTTTCAAGATGTGTTTTCCTGGAGTTATGAGGACCTTAAATCCTATGATACTATAGTTATCCAGCACACAATACCCCTAAAAGAAAACCAGAAACCCTTTAAACAGAAACTGAGAAGAGTGAATCTAGTCCTTCTTCCCCTAATTGAAAAGGAAGTAAAACGAATGTATGAAGCTCGGATCATTGCACATATACGATTTTCTGAATGGATTTCTAACCTTGTACCTACAAGAAAGAAAACTGGGGAGATAAGACTTTGTGTTGATCTGAGAAATTTAAACAAAGTCTCTCTCAAAGACCACTACCCCTTGCCAAAAATGGATCACATATTACAAAGGGTAGTAGGAGCTTCAAGGATCTCACTACTGGATGGCTTCTCAGGATTCAATCAAATTTTAGTTCACCCAGATGATCAAGATAAAAACAACTTTCACCACACCTTGGGGAACTTTCAAATATGTCAAAATTCCTTTTGGACTCAAGAATGCTGGAGCCACATTTCAAAGGGAAATGGACATAGCCTTTGCTAAAGAAATCCATGATTTCTTAGTCATATACCTTGATGATCTAATAGCCTTCTCAAAATCAGACCAAGAACATTTAAAACACCTCAGGCAAGTGTTCTTAATTTGCAGAAAGTATGGCATTTGTTTGAACCCAAAGAAATCACTATTTGGCCTGGAAGAAGGCAAACTCCTAGGTCATATAATTTCAAAAGATGGCATAAGAATTGACCCTGATAGGATTCAAGCTATTCTTTAGGTTCCCCATCCAAGAAACATCAAAGAATTTCAAGCCTTTTTAGGAAAAATTAATTTCCTAAGAAGATTTATTCCTAACTTGGCTGAGCGGATAAGATTGCTGAACAATATGCTAAAGAAAGATGCCAAGGTCAAATGGAAAGTTGAGGCTAAACAAGCTTTTGAAGAAATCAAGATAGCTTTAACAAAAACACATGTTCTTACAAGCCCTAGTCTTGATAGAGATTTTATAATCTTCTCCTTTGCTTCCGAACATACAATTGCTGCTGTCTAAATACAAAAGGATGACTTGGGATGTGAAAAACCTATTGCCTTTTCTAGTAGAGCCCTTAGGGATGCCCCACTCAAGTACAAGATCATGGAAAATCAAGCATATGCCCTTGTAAAAGCCATAAAGGATTTCAGAGTTTATATCCTGTACTCTCACATAGTTGCATATGTGCCCAATGCAGTAGTCAAAGACATTTTAACTCAAGAGGGAATTTAAGGCAAGAAGGGAAAATGGATTGCCAACATTCTGGAATATGATATAGAAATCAAACCAACAAAACTTATAAAAGGACAAGGGCTAGCTAAACTAATGACTGAAACTAATTTCCAAGCCCTTGACATCAATGAACTGGATAATGAACAGGAGATGGCGACTCCACAGATCAATCAAGCCTTTTTACAATCACCTTGGTATGCTGACATACGTTTTGTATTATTAAACCTGCAAGCTCCTCCGGGGTTATCCAGAACCAAAAAGACATTTCTAAAATTGAAAGCTTCAAAATTTTGTATCATAGACAATGTTTTATTTTGGAAAAATCATGAAGGTGTCCTGTTTAACTGCCTAACTTCAGATGAAGCTGATAAGGTCCTTAGAGAATTTCATGCAGGAGATTGTGGAGGGCACTTATATTGGAAATCCACAGCTGATAAAATCCTGAGGGCTAGATTTTATTGGCCCTCCCTGTTTACTGATTCAAAAAAGTTTGTAATGTCATGTCATAAATGTCAGAACTTTGAAGGGAAGAAAAAGTTGCTTCCCTTACCCCTCAAGACCATTTCAACTGAAAAACCATTTCAACAATGGGGCTTAGACTTCATTGGGAAAATTCACCCTTCATCCTCAGGCCAGAATAGATGGATCCTGACAGCTACTGCTTACTTCACCAAATGGATAGAGGCCATACCTTGTAGACAAGAAAATGACTCAACTATCATACAATTCCTAGAAGCCAATATCTTGTCTAGATTTGGCTACCCAAAGAAAATCATAACAGATAATGCAGTTGCCATTAAATCCAAGAGAATGATCAGCTTCAGTCACAAATATCATATCACCCTAGGTCATTCAACAACCTATTATCCTCAAGGCAATGGCCTAGCTGAGTCCTCCAATAAAAGCCTCATCAACATCATTAAAAAGGTCTCAGAGGAGAACAAAAAGAATTGGCATAAAAAGCTGGTAAATGCACTATGGGAAGATAGGTTGACCACCAAAATATCTATTGGTACTAGCCCATATGAGTTGGTGTATGGCATCAAAGCTATGTTCCCATCATCTTTCGGGATCCCTGTGATCAAATTGCTGCAAGAAATACAGGCTGAACCCAATGATATCCAGAGGAGGATCAATCAAACAATTCACTTACAACAAACAAGGGAAGAAGTGTATCAGAGAACCCAAGTTCTACAAGAGAAACTGAAAAAGGTGTTTGACAAAAGAAGAAAAGCTGAAGACTTTTTCATAGGGAACAAAGTATTGAAATGGGACTCTAGGAGGGAAGACAAAGGAAAACATGGCAAATTTGACTTTCTGTGGAAAGGACCATTTGTAATTCAAGTTGTGCAAGGCAATAACACCTTTTTTATAAAGAGCCTGGATGAGTCAAATAATGATGAAGGCCCAGTGAATGGGAGAATGCTCAAGCACTATTATGACCCATGAGCATAGCACAGTCACATATTGTACATAAATATCTATATTTTCAGCATTTTTTCTTTCTTACAGCAGATAGATAAAAGAACAACAACAACAGATTTTGAAGAATGACCAGCAAAACCATATCAAAAATGACATAGATGCTTGAAGAGCCCCATAAATAAATTTGAGGAAGGTCTACAGAACATAGAACCAATAATAAGCAGTGATACAGGTTAGTAAGACACCAAGTGGTAATTCTTGTACAAAAGAGGTCATGAGGCACTGCATATCAGCTCATTAGATTTAGATCAAAGGTGTCAATACTGAAGGGGATTCACCGCAGTGAAGAAAGGAAAATAAGGCCATCTGACCTATTGTTCTTGGCTTTCCTCCAGGAAAAGCCATCCCCAAGTGGAGCCACTATTAGGTTCCTATACCAATAGGTTTCATATTTCATGATTGACAGTGGAAGGGCTAAATATGTTCATCATTGCAGGCTGCAAAGGTTCCATACTTTTTATACATACTATGAAAATTAAAAAATGAAAAGAGGGTATGCCTTAAAAGAATAATCAAAAGGCAAGAAAAACAAATGGTCAAAAGAAAAGTGAAAATGAACCCCAAACTAAAGACCAAGAAAGTGGCCAATCAAAATGCCACTACTATCTTTGGACAGTATCATACTCTACAAATACTGTTGCTAATCATACTTAATGGATGGCCCAATAGCCTAATATGGACCATGCCATGTTTAAATTGTTTGTTGCAGAATAGAGAATGTTTCCTGTCCAAACAGCTCAGGCTTAGTAGATGACTAGCTAGGTAGAGAAATGAAGGAGCCCAACTGCTTAATCTGGGTCCTTGGAAGAAATAAGGGCACATTTAGATAGGAGGGCAGTCAAAAGAAAAGGAGAAAAATTAGGGTCTGCTAATTCAAGTGCACCCACTTCAAGTGAAGAAAAGATGTTAGGATTACTGGGTTGGGTAAGTAGTGCAAGGTTGCAGAAATGAAGGGCCATCACCAATTGGCTTATCAAGTACAAGACTCATTCCATTCAGGATATTGGCATCAAAGCAGAGGTTTGAGGACAAAACATTGGAAGCATGTCTAATTTCCCCTATTTTCCCCCAAACATCATTTACTAACATCCCCAAGGACCTTGAGATCTGCTCAAGTGTCCTGTTCCACTTCAGTTCATGACAGGGTATCGAGTCAAACTATGAAGTTCAATCAAGGAAAAGAAGCCACATTTTTATGTAAAAATCTTTACTCTCATTTCATTTATCTTCCATTCCTAAGTTTTACTTCTTAAAACTTAATCTTTGCCCCTACACTCACCTCACAATGTCATATTAACAACTAATATATTATTTATCTCCCTAAGTCCCCCCTTCTCTAATTCTATAAATATCTATGAAAAATTTCCCAAAAAATTTGTATAAATACCCTCCCCCTAGCACTATAGCTATAGATCCCTCTCCTGGGGAATATTAACCCATCAGGGGTTAATATTAACCCTCCTTGACCCTAAACTATGGTTTTCAAATAAAAAACTTTGGCTAAAAACCAAAAATCCATGGTCCCCGCCCTCACTAACCCTTCCTACCCCTTTTTTCCGCCCTAAATACATTTATTATAATTTTTTTCAAATAAAAACATTTATAAATGGGCACGAATAAACCTAAAAACCCAAATCCTAAGGTTAAAGACCCCCCCGCGCGTGATTTATTTAAAACCAATAAAATAATCGGGGTCCCCGTCTTTTAATGCGCCGTCATATCGTTTCCCCTGCCAGTCGTCCGATCGTGGGCGATCTAATCCAACAATGGGCGGTCATTTTCCCACAGAACATGCCCGAAATTTTGCGTCCAGGGGATTGGCGGTTTCACTGCCATACCCCCGCCACGTGTCGGCCCCCCGCACTGTTCGGAGCCCCCCCCCTTAAACCACTTACCACCTATGGGTCCTCCGGGGAAACCACTTACCGCCCATCCCCCTTCGCTAACGTCACACCCCTGTCAGCATAACGTCACCTCACCCTTCTGCCACCGCACCTCCACGTCACCTCCACGTCATCTGTCCACCCGCCTGCCTTGCCACTGTGTCACAGCCACCTGGCCACCCACGTCAGCTGCCACGTCACCCTACCGTACCCGGACCCATGATGATGTTAGCATGATGTCATCACCAAAAAGGCGCTAAATGGCCAAAAGTGCATAAAAAGATGGGAAATGACCGTTGTTTGTCATTTTCATTCATCGTTTCCAGAGCACTCTGCATGCAAAAGACGTCATTCACTGCTGAAAGCAAGAATTCACCCACCAAAGTGCTGCCGCCCTCATCGTCGACCCAAATACCTGCAATTGATCCATCTTCACACCTCCTGCATTGAGAAAACTAGGTATTTTCCGCAGGCGACCTATTTTAACCGCATTTCTCCTATTTTTCTCCTAAATTCCTATAAAGAAACTCTACAAAAAAGCTCCTCATAGATAAACTGTCCACTAAAACCACCAAAGACCTGGTAAAATCCCTGCACCACAAGGCTTTGCAGGAAACCAATGCCCTTCTGCGAAATTCACCATTAAAAACTAAGCGGAGAAGCCGAGCTATTGGCTAGAAGCCCATCAAACTGCACACTCATCCCTGCTTTCAAAGTTCCCCTTGAAAAACCAGCTAATTAGCTCAAACATACTCTGGTTTCTTCCAACAGAGTGCCCCACAGTTTATCAAAACCTGCAAGAGTTTCCTCATACTCTCAGGGTGCTCACTGCCAAACACAAATTAGTGGGCATTCCTCAGCCTTTGCACCAATCCTAAACTCAAGTAAATATCCAGTTAAAATCAAACATGGCCACCCCATCTGCATTGGATGTAGCTCCTGTTAATCCACCCAATAAAGAGCTTGAAGCTATGTCACTAGTAGATAGTGATTTCCTCATTGCAGATTTTGTGGCAGAGAGGAACCACTTACAAACCTTCTGCCAACTGAGGAACAGTCACTTGGACAATAGCGACATGTATGGCATCTGGGAGTCCAATCTACCCACCTACTTCCTACCATCTGTAAATGTCTTTCCTGAAGTCATTCACCTCTGTGCAGAAAACTATGACCAGAAGCTCAGAGCTGTAAAGTCTACATCTGGGAGCATCCTCCTCTACATAACACCAGACTCCATAAACCAGATGCTCAATTACAAACAAACCCTGCTGCTATACCCTTTTTCCATTAAGTACCTGCTAGATGAGGGCTCCAAGCTCTCTAGCATAGATATTGCTGCAGTGGCCAAAACTTTCATGAAGGCAAACTACCAACCTTCTGGGCCACCTCCTTTCCCATATGCAAATTTCAATGAGGTAGGCAACCTGCTGGTGGAAATGATAACCTCTGTGTTGGGATTCACCACAAATGAGCATGTTGATGAAACTGTGCTGGTCATGCTATCTCCATATAGCCTTGGGAAGCCCCCTGCTGTAAAATACAATTATGCCAAGTATATTGCCAACAAGATGCATGACCAACTCTCAAGGCTGAAAAGGGAAGCAATATTTAAATATTCATCATACATCTATCGCCCGTTCATGTATTATCAGACAAATTACTTCCAGTGCCCTATCAAGAAGATAGACTCACAGGGTGAGAGGAGGTTTGTCATCTTCTGGTCTTCAGTCTTCCACCAAGTCCAGAATTCTCCCTATTCCTACTGTGAATTTATTGACCAATTTGTTTATCTAGTCACATGCCTCCTAAAGAGGACTCCTCCTGCCAGATTGTCCAAAGATATGCAGAAAATATTACAGCTGTCCAGGAACTACAAGATACGTGATTGGTATTTATACCAAAATTACACAGTTATCAGAATCTATGGTTGTGAGCTCTGTCCCTACAGGCTCCCAAGGTATGTGCCTATGAGGTTGTTTGCCTTGGAATACTATAGGCAACTCATCAATTTTGACCTCACACACTTCCATAGTGCCAAGAAGAAATCCAATTTAAAATTCAGAGACCACCTAGGCCCATTCATCATGAACAAGAAAGATGGTTGGCAACAAGCTGATCAAATATTGGGACAACAGCTCAAACTCAAAAGAAGCTTCTGGTGGGTCCCTTATGGCCCTGAAGGCTTTATTAGTGCTAGGAGAGTCAAGTATAGGATGTTAGCCTATAAACGTTGCCCATATCCACAAATAGAACACTTTGCCAACTAAGATGAATGGGTGCCTGAATCGATAGTAGAAGAATTTACTCAGGAAGAGAAAATGGAGCAGAATGTGAAAGATTTAGAGAAAACTCTTGACTTGGATTCTTGTCAGCAGGTCCTGTTCAAACAACCAGTCCAAGTAGGAGAAGGCACATCCACTGCTCCAGTTGCACAGACTACCCAGCAAGCATCTACAACCACCACTACAGCAAAAGGCAAAGAAATAATGGATGAAAAGCAAGAGACAGATGCAGGGCAGCCCGATACCTCCAAGGATCAAACTCAAGGGCAAGCCCCTTTACAGCAAACTGGACCAACCCAAATCCCAGTTTTACAAACACCTCTCAATGAAGAGAGAGGAAAAAATCGAGATAGAGAGGAGGTCACACCTCCAAGTGAGTCAACACAGCAACCAGAGGCCTAGAGGCCAAGAATTGACCCTGAAATAGAGGAAGAAGACATCAGTGAGGGAAGGGCAGAAAGCCACAGCAGAGAAAGACAATCCAGCCAGCAGACTGCCACTAGTTCATTTCAGCTAGAACAGGCCATGCAGCAAGGCACAGAGGTATCCTCTTCAAGGCAGCAGGGAAAACAACCAACTGGAATCAAAGGATCATTTAAGGAGATCAAGCCCCAAAATCAACTCTTAAGAGTTCAATTATATGATCAATTTTTGAAGACAACACCCTCCAAGTAGCAGAGATTGATGGCAGCATACGACATCAAGGAAGATAAGATGATTTTCACTCATCTTAAGCCTAAAGTGCCAAAACGTAGATCATCTGCAGACTACACCAAAACAAGTCTAGAAGTCCTCTCCAAGGACATACACCCCATGGATCAAATAGAGCTGCACAAACAGACACGGGAAATGGTCTATGCCACACTTGCAGACAGGGCTATGTTGGCCCATCAGTTAAAAGAATCACTAAAGAACAAAAATACACAGCTTGATTTGGAAAGGTTGTCTTCCTCTGCTAAGGACAACAGAATAAAGACTTTGGAAGACATAATTATTGATCTGGGACATGATCCAAAAGATCCAAAGGGTGTTAGGGCCCTTATGAAGAAAAAAGAGGATGACATTGCTGCACTGAGAAAGCAGGCAAAATTGCCTCCAACCATTCACCTTCAAACAACAGAACTTGCACAAGAAAAGCAAGTAGATGATGCCATGGATCTGCTTCTAATGATGAATCAAAGAATATTGCAAATGGAAGCAGAATTAGAGAAGGCATTGTAGGACAAGTAAGGGGAGTCAGCCTCCCAGCCCCCTCAAACATCTACAACTCTTGGACTTGCCCCCCCTACACAAGCAGCAGCAGCCCCTCCTGCCATTCCAGCACCAACCAGAGCTACATTAGCAACAGGAGCAACAGCAGAAGCAACAGCAGCAACAGAATCCAGCATGAGTATGGAGAACTTGATGAAAGCTGTCAAAGAGCTTGAAACTCAAGTAACAGAAATAAATGAAGCCAAGGATAGACTAGCCAAGCTAGAGGCCAACTATGACAAATCCAAGATGACAGTGGCAGAAAAGCAAAGAGAAATAAAGGCCTCTGAGGCCAAAGTAAAAACTTTGGAAAAGGAATTGCTCCTAGGCAAGACCTTAGCAGAAATAAAGAAGATAATTTGGGCCAAAATTGACCAATCAATACATGACCAATGGAGGTCAATCTAGGCAATACATGAGCAAGTTGAACTAATAGGCATGGCTCATGTTGAAATACAAAGAGCCAGAACAGCACTAGGAATCATGCTTGAGCAGGCCACTAAGATGATACATTTCCTCAATAATCACACCAGGGAGGAATTGGTAGCTCTAGAAATAAACAGCAGAACAGACACCATCCTGATGGCTAAGAAAGTGCTAACGTTGAGGAATTTCACTCAAACACTTGAAAGAAAATGTCAGGAAATGAAGGCAGAAATTGATGAATTTAGGGCAAAGATGACAGTGTTACAGGACAAAGGACTGCCAAGCCTAGTGACTGGCACAAGACAACTGTTGTCATATAATCAGTATATCACAAGGATCAACAATTATGTTGAAAATCAAATAACACCATCCAGCAGCTCCACAGAAGAAACAGGGCCTCTCTCTGGGCAGTCTCTGTATGACAAACTGGAAAATCTATTTTTTATTGAGCATGAGATAAAACATCTGTTTGAAGTGCCTCCAAACTTCTATAGATATACAGAAGCAGATGAAACACTGGTGAAAATAAGGAGGCATCAGCTACCTCCAGCTGATTGGTGGCAGGCAATGCTGGAAATTCTGCCTAGATAATGCCACTATGTTATTCCTTTTTGTGAAAAGTCAAATCTTTGTCACAGTACAGGTTAGCAGACAGATCAGCACGCAGGTATCACAGGAAACATCCGTACAGTGACTCACAAAAGCACCCAGACAGCAGGCTCAACTAACGCAGAATTAAAGGCACAACTACAGCCAACTTTTCTGAGCCATAAAGTCAAAAGTTGTCTGACAGAAATATAGATGCCATCTCAACATTAAATGTCGTAGTTATGTCTTTCATTTACTTTTTGTAAGAGAGTTGGTGGTGCAATTTATTGCACAATAACTCACTATTGAGATATTTTGTATCCTATTTTGTATATATATCCCCTCAGAGAACATATTGAGGGTGGGTTGTAGTGAAAACTCTTTCTGAAGAGCTCTATTGTATACTTGAGACATTTGATATAATACAAATTGCTGGTGGAGTTCCTGATTTCTATACTGTCTAAAGGTGGAGATGAATGGCCCTGTTGTGTTGTGGAATTCCTGTGTCATTTGCTGGAACAATAAGTTATTCTGAACTGTGTATGTGTTTTCTGTGTATTCCATAATTCATATGTTTTCATGATCATAGTATAGATGAATAAAGAATAGCCCCTAGGATGTGAACTTACCTATGTCAATTCTCTATTTTCTAACCATGTTTCTTCTGGATTAGCCATGGATATGAATTCTTAATTGCTCATGTCTAAACTAATTCTATCATCGTGAATATTGTTTAAGAATTCTTAACTGCTCTTAAGCAATACTTTCATTTTTCCTTTGTTAGCATAGTGAAAGATTCTTAGTTACCTTTCACTCAGTAATGCCATAACTTCATCACAAAATTTGATAAATTGTTCCACAGATGGCTATCTGGCTTTGCAGCAATACTCTGTCTTCATAAACAATCTTCAGCAGCACTCTACCTGAACTCCATTGCCCAATGGACCAAACTGTTCTATAGTCTATACCTCATCTCTATTTGAATTCACCAACCCACCAAACTCAAACAAAACAGCACACCATAACTAGCCTAAAATCATCCACCAACAAAGCTAAATTATAAAGAGAGAGCCCTCTCTATTTACAGGTAGGCGAGGACCTGTAACTGAAGATTGGTCAGTGGTTATCTCGGCCATATTCCCTTTAGGAAGCAGGGAACAACCTGAGTGTTAACACTTCCTTCCCCTCAGCAAATAGCTCTGCCCCTGTAGAGTGATGTGGGAGAACATGCACACACATATGTTCAACTGTCACATCCTCCTACCCCACCTGCCATTGATATCTGTGTAGATTTCGCTTGCAAGCTTGCTTGTTGTCATGTGGATTTGTTCCCTCAACCTCTGTCCTTACATTCCATTGATCCTCCAAATTATATTGTCTTGTGCTCTTCCATTCCAGACTCCACACATGTTGTGAACAAGGATCAAGCTATCGAGGGAGTTGATCTTATGCAGCCAACCTGCGCTATCATTCATGATGAGTGTGTGCAGGAATCTAGACATGAACCTGTGGTAAAGGATGACCTCCTTCTATCCGTGCCTCCTCTGCTTTTTCCTAACATCTCTGGTAATTCTCCTATCTCTAATTTCCCTTATGTAAATTGATGTATGGAAGCACCTACTTATGATCATTCGTAGAACACACCCGATGTCAGTTTATCATTTGATAGCAGAGAGAAAAAATCTTTCATTGAGAATCCACTTGAATTTTAAGCTACTTTTTCTAGAAATACAGAGGGTTAACATCCTTATTTCTCATCTACCCCTCTCCATGATTCATCAAATCATGAGGATGTCGAGGAACATCCCAAATTTTCTGATCGTGGTTATCGTGATCTCTATACTTCTTCATTTGATCATAATGTTGATTCACTTGTGGTTAATCTATCTAATCCACTAATCTCTAGTAATCTATCTATTGATGGAGTGGAAACCCCGCTGACTGTCGAGGCACTTCAACCTGGGCTAATGGTTATGTCAGGCCCTCACTGCCCTGAGTTTATTTCCACTTCCAATCAGAAAATTTGTGAAAGACCCAAGGATCCTCATTAGTCATATGTCTACACTGAGGACCAATCCAACACATAGTTTTCGCTTCCTCCACCATAATCACATGATCCCATCACTTGCACACTGGATTAATCATTCATAGCAAGCACACTTGCAAGGCGTAAGTTGTCTCTTTTTCTCATGTTTTGTTGTCTATCACAGTCAAAAGAGTGCATATGCTTGTCATATGTACACAGTGTGTCACAGCAACATGGTAAGTCCATAGAGTGGTTGTCTTGTGCTTTCACCCTTTTATTTTCTGTGGATGCATTTAAACTCAAAGTGTGTTGGCCTTCATTGTTATATATTTCATGTTTGCTTGTTCGCTTAACTACACTTTTCATGAACCATGCCTTCACCAACATGGGTCAGCCAATGCGTCAGTGGATGCATTGGAAATATCACTTCATGTAAGTAGGCCCAGGCATTATTTAGCATAGGAGTAGTAGTAGTATTTGTTTCTTGCTTTGATTTGCTTTCTGGTTTGCATGTTTGTTTTCTTTTTTACTTGGGTTGGTTTGCTTGCTTTCTTGCCTTTCTTACTTGCTTTTCTTTCAATTTACTTCTACTTTTTGATTTTTTCTTTCTTTGCTTACTTGTACCCGTAGGTTAGCCTCTCGTGAAACCGTATTTGGCTCTTGAGACAATATGGTCAAATCTAAGAGGACTTGTACGCTGTCAACTTCTGGTTATCTTTTTTCCTCTCTATTTATGAAAGACTTGTTGTCTTTAATCGATGATGCCTTGATGGAAAATATGTTATGTTTGGAGCGAGTCTTTATGAAAACACAACACTTGCACTCTAACTAGTAACACCTACTCTAGTCAGTTTTTTTGGGTTAAACCTTGTCAAATCAGTTAAGTAGAGTAAGGTGGGGGGGAAACCTAAACAAGTAAGAGGTATACATAACATACTTCTCTGAAGGAAGTACCTCTTTTTCTCTCAATAAGTTAGGATCCCTCTTCTGTCTCTAAAATAAATAAGTGCCTACAGACAGTTTTTTGAAAAAAAATTGAAAAATGAATAAGGCGAAAGAAGAGACACGGTTCCTGCATAGGGAGGTGATGCAATTAACTCCATCGGGGTACTAACTAGGCTCGCTGGTAGCGGAGCGATGCTTGGGTTCTTGCATGACTCCGTCACGGTACTGTCCAAGCCTACTCGCATCGGAGAAACACCAGAGATGAAACTTAAACTCTAGCAGTAATATTACTTGTGCACCAATATACCCTCCATCCCCAATCGAAACAACTAAGTTGACTTGGCTTAGAATGTGTGTCGACCGATCAAGAGCTTGGTAGGTGTTACATCTTTCAATCAAGCTAGTGTGGAAACCACGATGATCGAAGAATCGAATAATACTTCCGGAAGGGTTAGACTTTTTTTTCACTAAACAAGGTCCATTCAGATAGCTGGACTTCTGCCAATGTGTCGCCAAATGTTGTAGCGGCTACAACCACCCTCCAAAATATTGGCTCGCATGAAAATTTCAAAGCCTACCTTGGATCCTGCAATCGATCATCCTTGGTCAATTATTAGTAATTTGACGATTTCAAGCTCCCCTCCTCAATCCTAAGAGTTGTTCGCATTCTCATCTTTATGCAGCATGTGTCATTTTTGAGCATAGGTGTTTTTGTTTTCAATGTAAAGGGAATGTTGCTTTTCTTCAAGGGAAAGAATGTGTGCATGAGTGGTTGTCATCACATAGACATGTTTCACATTCACTTCATGCACTTTTGTCACGAAGGTTGTTGCATCAAGTAAAGTGTATCTTATGTATTCTAGATGGTCTATGTTGTGTCACTGAGTGTCTGTGTGCGATCGCAATCAAGTCCTATCAATTTCTACATATGTTTCATTAATCTCACACTTAGCCATTTTCCTGGCCAACCTAACCTCATCCAACTTCCCAGAACTATGTGCTTTGCTTCTGCAACCATCAAGCTTCCTACCTTTCCTACTGAAACCCCGCAGTCAACAGAGAGACCAACCTCCCTTGCCTGCTGAAACCCCACATCCCATAGATACACTAATCTCCCTTACCTGCTGAAGCCCTGCAACCCACAGAGACCCCAGCCAACACTGCACTCTATAAATGCGCAGAGAAGTCCAGTTGTAGTGCACTCATAAATTGCGTAGAGGTGTCCTCCTAGGACCCCCATCCTGCAGTAATGTCTTGTGCCTCAAAACTGTGCAATGTTATCGAAGCTACCATATCTGTCTTACATGTAGAAACTACGTAGATAGGCCTCCCAAGGCCTCATTCCAACAGCAGTCACTGTCCACTGAAATTGCATAGATCTACCTATCAATGACTACAGGAAAAGTTGACATGCTGAAATTGCTTCCAAGGAGTTGAGGAGAAGGACCAAGGAACCAAGTAATGGAAAAGATCAAGACAGCATGCAAATTTCATCGGATGCATGATCATCTTGAGGGTAAGTATGGTAAGTAAAGAAAACCTTTCGAACTACACCTCTTAGTTGAGTTTGCAGGACTACTTTTTCATTGTCATATCATCCTATCCTCAGTAACATGCATGTGTGCAAACATGAAAAGTAATTTTATATGTTTCTAATACATGTCTTGCTTCCTTTTCCCTTGTTTGACCAACTGACGTCTTCGGCATGTTGATTGCTATGTCATGCTTGCAACCTTGTTTTATTGATGTTGAAGGTTCTGTTTGAGTTTTGCTTGCTATGTAAACATATATCGCAATCACACACAATGTTGTAAGCACTGCCGCACTAGTGTCATCGCAGTCGTTCAACAATCTATCACAAGTGTCGCGCCTGTTGTTCGCACCCGTCGATCAGTCACAATGAGTGTATGTTGTCTTGATGGTTCGAGGTGTCTTTTTTTCAAGTCATGTTGAGTGTGTGTTCGTAAGGTTAGGCATATAGGAAGTCATTCATTGGCACGCTTAGTCATTTTGTTGAAACGTTGTCAACCAGACCACCCTCCAACAACTAGACCTACGCTGAGCTGCACTGCATAGTCTCAACTCTCATTGATCATGTATTGTTGCCTAGAATTGTGCAGAGCTTGAGGCTACCTCCCACGTAGTTTATACTACACAATCCTTGGGTCGACTCGACTGACTGTCACCGAGAACAACACAAAAGTTTCTCGGCAAGCAATCTAAATTTGCGTTGCCCACAAGCAAAACCATCAAGCTTCCAGTTGATCAACCAGAGCGTTTGACCGGGTAGCAACACCGAGCCTCACTCCTGCAAAAAATTGCATAGAAGCTGGCAAGTAGACCCTCCTATGCTGACTAAAGAAATTGCGCAAACATGCCAGACAAACACCCACTACCTATGACTACGCTGCTCTAAAAAATTGCACAGTTTTTTCACCCAGTCACCTTGTCTATCAGCCTGTTACTCCTACCGAAATATTCACAATTTTCATGGGTTTTGTCCCATCTTCCTAGCATCCCGCTCAGCCCATAAACTACACAAGGATGTCCTACAGGCCAGCCTCCCAACTCTGCACAATTTTGGTCAATAGCCTCCCATAGCGCATTGCTAGCCTCCTCGGAGAATCTTCATAGTTTTCACTGTCAATGTCCCATTGCTGCCTGCACTGTCTCAAAGAAAAAATTGCGCAGATATTCCCTCAGCCGAGCCAGATCCCATAGACTGTCACTGCTAACTCGGAATGCCCATCTCAGATTCCCAGTGACCTATGCACAATTTTCTTTAACAATTCCCGAAGCCCACACCCCAGCCTGAAGTGTGCTTTGCGCAGTTTTGGAGCCTTGTCCTCTCTCCTGGTTCTCCTGCACCCGAAAACAAAAGATGGTGCATCATGGTAGACTAGGAGATTTCTGGATTTGATGTCGTCTTGTCGTGAGTGATTGTAGATACAGGTACATGGATGAGACATTACATGACGACGAGTGGGATGCACAAGGAGCGGATGCTAGGAGACTCGTTCACAAACGAATGAACACATGAAGTGTACCAAGAAGCAAGTGAAGGAGACACATGCACATGATGAACTATCAAGAGAGAATTGAGACTATCAAAGACTTCGCACACCTTTCCATGTGGAGGTGAAATTATGATACACCAAGAGCACACACATCACTCAGCAGCGCTACAACTCGACATGGACACCACCATCAACATGAACATACCAGCACTATCATGTCGAGTCATGTCATGAATCATATCGACCACATCACTACTGTGGACCATACTATTATAATCAATGTAATGTAACATGGAAGTCTAAGAGACCCACATGAAGATGTTGGCATTATGGCACAGATTTGGAGCTATGGCACAGGTATTGTCCTTGATGGCAACTCTCTTTGCTAACAGATCTCAGTTCAGGCACTCAGAAAGAAGAAAAAGACATATACGTTGGTTTATCTAGACAAAGGCGCGTATACACGCGGGTTATACATTACAAAAGCACGTATATGTTGGGGATCATATTTTTGGTCCATGGTAGTTAGTCCTTGGAATTTGAACCTATGTTTCGGACCAAGGCGTCTCGGCACATGTGTTGATCCCTAGTTTTGGGTTCATGGTATTGAAATGTTATGGTTTTGGACCATGGTATTGAGGAAGGCCTAAGACTATAAAAGAGGAAGGAGATCATGTGGCAAAGTGGAAGCTGAATTATTATTGAACCTCTGATAAAGTGCTAGAGCTGGTATATTGGTAATGGTGCAGATCTGGATCTAAATGAAGAAGGAACACTAGTGCAAAAGGAGGATAAGTTCTATTCATGGGTCATAATCTTTAAGCTTGAATGATAGTATCTTTGTATGACTTTGATCTACTAGATATGATGCTTGCTTGATCTATCTGATAATCTGGGGTAATTAATGATTGAATAGCTGAAAGAGTGAATTATCCTTCATAAGATCTGTGCGTAGGTTCAGTAAGGCGAAGACGCGTATACACGCAGTTTCACTGAAGTAAAGGAGCGTATACGTAGGTTGTTCCATACGCAGAAGCGTGTGCATGCTAGTTTCAGGCTGTTGAAATAGCGTATATAATCTAAGCTGTGATCTAGCTGCTTCTGACTATTGCTGCTGTGTTCTGGGTTCTGTTTTCTGGTGTATGGTTTCTGGTACAGTGTTTTGGGTACATTTGTAAGAAGAATATCTTCTTGATTCAGATCTAATTTGTGAAAAGGAGATTGGTTGATTCTTGATGACGGTTTGATGTTCATGGATCCAGTCTGAAAATTGATGAAACGTGGTCCCTGGAAGAAAGAGAAGGTTGTAGCCTTCTGTAGGCCAGCACCTATGTACTAGTATCT
>APFE031487669.1:0-17515 GCA_000404065.3 Pinus taeda | reverse complement strand
TACTTCAAGTTTAATTGCTAGACTTTATGCCTATCTTGCCTCACGACGTAATTTGTGCCTTTGCGTTAAATTCTCTGCTCATACTATCCGTTGGTCCCATATATCCCAGAAACGCAGTCATTTATACAAAATTGCTTCTTGTTTCCATATTTATTTACTAGCCTAAGATCAATATTTCACTGTAATTCATCTCAGACCATTTCGTTTACTTATTCACTGAGCGTGACTTGGAGAGAGCCCTCTCCGGTTCTGGTAGGGCTGGCTACTAGACTGAGCGTGGTTTGTGGTTACCTTCAATTTTGCCTTCCTTCAGCCTAAGGCAGAATTAGGTGCTAACATAGTGGCGACTCCACTGGGGATGATATTACTCCCCTTACTTCTTGATAATTCTAAGCTTCTGGATGATAAGTTTAGGATTTGATAGGTTGAGTAATTTGGTTGTGTCCTTTGATTTTTCTTAATAGCACGCTAGCTTCTAGAAGATATACCAGAGCTAATCCTGATCCAGATCCTCCACACATCTACAAAAATCCCAATTTTATTCTAAGAATTCATCATCAAGAGAGCTCTATATCTCCCCTGTTCAAATCCCATTCATGCCCTGACATTTTTGAATATCTTGAAGAGCTAGATTTTGATGAGCGGATTGAAATATCATTGTTCAAGACAAAATCCAAAAGGGCGGTGTTATAGAAATTTTTGGGCACTTCAACCCCAATCATAAATGTCCATAAATTGAGGGCTCCTAAGTCCCTAAAAGTGTTGCTTCACTACCTAAAGGAACAAGGTCAGCTGATTACATCATCTCCCAGAAGTTCTCCACTAAAAACTACTCATAAATGGTCAAAGCTGGACCATACTGAAAACCCAGTGTAGAGGGTGCGATGCATATCACCTTCCCAGTGTACAAGGTGCGATGCGTACTGAATTGCTCCTCTGTATGGTGTGATGGTCGGGAATGGACAAATGGCAGGGACAAAATGCGAGGTGGAAGATCATGGAATCTTCCAGAAGCTTCCCCTCTAACACTTGTCTATCTGTTTTCAACCAGGGATGAGTAAGAGATGATCATTCTCCAAGTGGAAGCAGGAACTATCAGAGAGAGGACACTAATCAAGATCCCAGAAGATGACTTGCCTCCCTATAATCATCTATATATGGATACCTCATCACAGAGATCCAGATGCTGGAATTTTGTATCTTATAGAGAAGTGTTGTTGGTTTTCTAGTGTACATTCATAGTGTTGGGTGATCTATGCAATTGTATGGTTAACACACATCTGGTCCTATGTTATTTATGAATATAGATATTTGTTCTTCGATATTAGTATGTTGTTGTGATTCACACGTGCTCTTTGAAGCTGGGAAGACAAAGAAGAAGCAGAAAAGCTATATCAGGAAGGAGACGAAATCAAGTGCAAGAACAAGGTTGGTCTCTTTTGTTCCACTCCTATCTATTTTCATAAAGGAAAGCGAAAATAGACTTTACTTGTTTGTTTCTAAGATAGCTACTAGTCTTAGTGGGAATAGAAGTTTCCGAGTGGACACTATTCCTAGTAACAGGCGGTTGACTCTACTGTCCACAATCCACAGTTTCTTGTAGACTTGGAAACGGAAAGAGCTAACCGGTCAATTGATAATTACATTGTAGCAGAGCTTCAAACTCCGATTGCTAGCCCCCTACAAACTGTGCACACTCCTCCAACACCTCCAAGGCCGAATCCACCAAGAGTGATGGCTGCTCGTTTTGCACCTCTTGTTCTGCCTCAAGTTTTAGATGATATGCCCACAGATTATCAAAGAAAAATCCCATTTTTTGGTGGCACTCCTAACAACATCACTGCTCAGCAACATGTGGATAAAATGGTATATTTCTATGAACTTCACGAGATTGATGTAGAGAATGTGGCAATGAGACTCTTTGTACGGACATTTACAGGTGAAATGAGGAAATGGTTTAGAGGTTTGTCAGCTGCACGTATCACTACCTTGGCCGACCTACAAAGACAATTTTTAAACCGCTGGGAAGTGAAAAAGAATCTTCTTCAAATTCTGGCCGAATATTAGCAAATCAAATGAAACACTGGTGAGTCAGTCCAAGACTAATGCATTAGATTCAATTCAGTTTATAATGACATTCCTGATCATCTAAGGCCACCTATGGGGCTAGCCATGGTGAAGTTCCCAGATGGTTTGATGCTAACATGGCTTATCAATTAAGAGAGAGAGAACTGGCCACAATGGAAGACATGCAGAAGATAGCAGTCAGCGTTGAAGAAAATTTGTTGACCAAGAGAGCTAGAGCAAAGGCAGAAAATAAGGTCACCATAAAAGAAGAATCTTCCTCGGTAGATCTGCTACTCCGGAAGGTAGAGCAGATGCTTGAAAGGGTGAAACTTGACAAACCTGAGCCACAAGTTAGAAATCCTAACTTTCGTGGCCAGCAACAGCCACAATATAGAATAAGGCAGAGAGATCAGCGAGCCTAAGAGCAAACAACACAGCAGCCAATACAGCCACTTTTGCAGCAAAATTTTGTGCATGGACCAGAATCAGATGAGTACAGGAATGTAATAGGTGAAGAAAACCACCTCTTTACTCGTGATGATTTGCCTATTTATATCACTGAGGATGAGGAGTATGCAGAAAGTTCGGCTATACACAAAGATGCAAATTTCATTCTAGCAAATGACACCGTTTTGGACGAAGAATCAGATGAGTACTAAAGAGGCTATATGAATTCTCTGTCTCCCTAGCAGCAACGATATTCACTTAGAAACAGAGATGTGCTGGTTAAACCAATTCAGAAGAGGAAGGACGGTGAGACATCAAAGAATGATTCATCAGTTGCACAAAGGAAAGGAAAGGAGGCGGTTGGCCTGGATAACAACAAATCACCATCAGCAGAACAATCTAATCACCCAATTGCATCAAAAGAAAAGGAAAGGAAAGAAATCCGAGTCAAAGAGGTAGAAAAGGTTCCCGCTTTTAATTTAGAGAATGAAATTTCTAAATTGAAGGTATCCATTCCCTTAATTGATATAGTGAGGAACAACAGTTATAGAGGGTAAGTATCTAAAATGTTGAATATGGACCCAATGTTCGACATGGTGAATGTCGAAGATGATCAACCTGAAATGATTTTTGGGCCAGCATCAAACGATGAGTCTCTTGATGGTGATGTGCCACCTTTTTATATCAGTTTAAGATTGCATGATTTTGTGCTACATAATGTCGTGTTCGATTTCGGAGCTTCTCACAATCTCATGCCCAAGGCTATCATGGATAAGATGGGTCTGGACATCACCCAGCAATACCATGATCTCTATTTGTTTGATTCCAGCAGAGTAAGATGTATCAGGCTCATCAAAGACTTGGTTGTGAGTTTGGATCAAATCCCAATGAAGAATGTTTTGATGGATATTGTTGTAGCAGATATTCCTCCCAAGTTTGGCATGCTTCTTTCCAAGTCTTGGGTAGCAAAATTGAAAGGGACACTACAACTAGATTTCTCCTATGCAATGATTCTGGTGTTTGGCCAAATGAGGAAATTGTATCGGGAACAAAAAATGAAATACATGATTACAAACAAGGAGAAACCAATAAATCATCCGATTAATTATGTACATATAGATTTAGAGTATTTTGTTTTGTATTATGATAGTTTCAATGATATCGATAGTCAATTAGTAGAAGCAGATGATATTCCAGAGATAACAGAAAATTTCAGAGGAGTTTTAAATAAAGAAGGACAAGAACAATAGAACACCGTTGAGCGATCAGCTGAAAGTAATGGACAACAAGCAGACAAGGCACAACAAACAGATTTTCAACACTTGCAAGAGGAGGAAGAAGGTTTGTGGACCATGGATTTCAATGGAGAAGTGGGAAATGATGGCACTGGAATTGGGATTTGGGTACGCAGTCCTTTCTCAGCCCCGAACAAAGTGCCTAGTAACGCGCGAGTATGCTCTTACAAGTTGGCTTTTGATTGTTCAAATAATGAAGTTGAGTATGAAGCTCTGATTGTTGGACTAAAAATTCTAAGGAAGCTGAATGCTAAGAGGATTTCAATTTATGGTGACTCCAAATTGGTGATTAAGCAGGTCAGAGGCGAATATCAAGCAAAGCATCCTCGGATGCAGGCTTACCGTAATGCAGTTCTAGACATCCTAAAATTATTTTTAGAATACACCTTGACATGTGTGCCTCATATACAAAATAGCATTGTTGATGCACTTGCTAAGGCAACAAGTAGTTTGAAAATCCCAATAAACTCCAGCAATAAATTCGAAATCCATGTCAAGCATCGTCCAACCATCCTAGACAATCAGAGATATTGGCAAGTTTTCCAAGATGATGAGGAGATTGATGATTTTATGCAAAACAAAGGCAAGTTCAAAGAAACCTCAATTGATGTAGAAAATGATGATGGTAAAGGTGATGGTACAGATGATGTGCAAATAAATGAAATGGACGTGTTGCAGCTAAAGAATAACGTTATTCCTAAAGGCTTGGTACCTTTAGAAGAACTCTTTGATCAAGATGATGTAGTCCGCAAACCAACATTGTAGCCAACAGAGAAGGGTGTGGAAGAGGTCAATATCGGAACAACTGCTAATCCTAAAATGGTATAACTATCTAAAGCATTGCCAGAAAAGATCAAGGACGAATATATCAGTTTGTTGTCTTCATTTGTAGATGTGTTTGCTTGGGACTATTCCGAATTGAAGACATATGATACCAATATAATTCAACACAGTATACCAATTAAGCCCAATCAGAAACCATTCAGATAGAAGTTGAGAAGGCTCAATCCTAAGCTGCTGCCATCAATTGAAAAGGAGATAAATAGGTTGTACAAATTAGGAATCATTGTTCCCATCAGATTTTCGGATTGGATCTCTAATTTGGTGCCCATACGAAAGAAGACAGGTGAGATCCACTTGTTCATTGATTTTAGAAATCTCAGTAAAGTTTTGTTGAAAAATAACTATCCACTACCCAAAATGGACCATATATTTCAGCAAGTAGTGGGGGCATCTCGTATGTCACTACTTGATGGTGTTTCCGGATATAACCAATTTTCTGTCCATGAAGATGACCAAGACAAGATAGCGTTCACCACTCCATGGGGAACCTTTCATTATGCTAAAATGCCTTTCGGTTTGAAGAATGAAGGTGCCACATTTCAGCGTGCAATGGAGTTGGCTTTCACAAATGAGAAGGATGTCTTTTTGGTTATGTACCTGGATGATTTGACAGTGTTTTCCAAATCTAATGAAGAGCACATGTACCATCTAAAAACGTTCTTTCAAAAGTGCAGAAAATATGGCTTGTCACTGAATCCGAAAAAGAGTTTGTTCACCATGGAGGAAGGCAAATTACTTGGGAACATTATCTCAAAATATGGCATTCGTATTGACCCAGCACGTGTACAAGCGATTCAGCAAATCGATCTACCCCGGAATAAGAACGAGATTCAATCTTTCAATGGTAAAATGAATTTTCTATGCCGCTTTGTACCTAACCTTGTTGAGCACCTAAGAGAGATTACAAACATGCTTAAGAAGGACAACCAACTGAAATTGACGGAGGAGGCTGTAAAATCTTTCAATTTAGTCAAATTGGATCTTTCTTTAGCTCTAGTTCTAGTCGACCCGGACTACACTCAGGGTTTCATATTGTTTTCATTTGCTTCGGAACATACTATGGCAGCTATGTTATTGCAGAAAATAGATGATCACGAAAGACCCATTGCATTCTTCAGCAGAGCTATAAGAGATGCAACCTTAAAATACAACATCATTGAGAAGCAAGCCCTTGCACTTGTGAAAGCGTTGAAATATTTCCGAGTATATATTCTACATTCTCATATTTTGGCCTATGTTCCTAACGTTGTTGTCAAAGATGTTTTAGTGCAGACCGATTTGGAAGGAAGACGAGGCAAGTGGATTGCAGCCTTGCTGGAATATGATGTGGAAATAAAGCTCACAAAGCTTGTTAAAGGACAGGAGTTGGCAAAGTTAATGGCTGAATAAAACTTGCACACCTTGGACATAAATCTGATCGCTGCTATGTCCGATGAGAATGAGGAAGGATCGTCAATTCAGGTATCTGAAATGTTTGCTCTTTCTATATGGTATTCAAATATCATATATGTGCTTAAAAATTTGTCACCACCACCTGGCATGACTAGAAACAAAGCGAGAGCACTCAAGTTGAAGGCTGCCAAGTTTTGCATTCTAAATTCTGCACTGTATTGGAAATATCCTGGTGCCATTCTGTTAAATTTCTTGGTGGAAAAAGAAGCAAAGAAGGTCATGGAGGACTGCCACCAAGGAGACTGTGGTGGTCACCTTTTTTGGAAATTAACAGCAAATAAAATTTTGAGAGCGGGGTACTATTGGCCGACATTGTTTGCTGATGTATATAAGATGGTCAAGAGCTGTCATAAGTGTCAGATTTTCGAAGGAAGGCAGAAGTTACAACCTTTACCACTTAAGTCTATTGAGGTGAGTGCCCCTTTCTAGCAATGGGGGTTGGATTTCATTAGTGAAATTCATCTCACTTCTTCTGGTCAGCATAGATGGATCCTCACAACGACAGATTATTTCACGAAATGGATCGAGGCAATTCCCACCAGGCAAGCTATAGATGCGGTAATTATTTCATTCCTTGAAAATAACATCTTGTCTCGCTTTGGTTGCCTGAATAAGTTGATCACGGATAACGCAACATCTTTCAAATCGAAAAGGATGGTAGATTTTGTCATAAATATCACATCATCTTGGGTCATTCAACTGCCTATCATCCGCAAGGCAATGGATTGGCGGAGTCTTCTAATAAATCATTGGTCAACATCATCAAGAAGCTACTGGAAATAAACAAGAAGAGCTGGCATAAGAGGTTGGTCAATGCACTTTGGGTAGATCGGGTCAGTCAAAAGAAATCCATTTGTACATCCCCTTTTGAGCTTGTTTATGGAGTTGATATAGTGTTTCCTACCTCTCTCGTAGCCCCGCTAGTCAAACTTCTTCAGGAGGCAGGCAGTGAAGATGATCCTATGTAGAGAAGGTTGAATCAAATGGTCCACTTGCAGCAGACTAGAGAAGAAGTTTTCACAAACACATCCAAATTGCAGGAGAAGATCAAGAAAATTTGTGATAGAAAAGCAAAAGCAAACAAATTTTAGTTGGATGATTTGGTGCTGAAGTGGGATGCAACGAATGAGGAAAAAGGCAAGAACAGTAAGTTCGAGAATCTCTGGAAAGGTACCTTCAAGATTGCAGCATGTCGGGGTCAGAATGCCTTTCTTTTGAAGGAAATGAACGGGAAATATTGTCCAGGAGGGCCGATCAATGGTCGGCTGCTCAAGCGGTACCCTTTCTGAGTTATTAATACTATTTCCACTATCACTGTAAATACCATTTGATTTCAGTTTGGTTAGAGTTTGTCAAGTTAGTATTCAGGTCATTTCAATGTCAAAATTGAGTCAATTTTTTGGTCATTTTAGTTTCATAAATGAGTCAGAGTCCTGTGTTGTTTTTTGAAATAATAACTCCATAGCCCAATGGATGAAGGCACTGTCTAGCTCTTCTAGAGATATGTTGTTATTGGCACCTACAAGGAGCTACCATCCCCCATTAGAGCTAATGTTAGAGTCGGTCTTGTCAGTCCTTCGTCAGAGATCAATACTCTTTCTGCATTTCATTTTTAGGAGTCTCGCTCCATTCACTCAGCTACATTCAGCTAGGGGTATGCCATAATCTCATAGAAAAGGTCATGCTAGTCATTTCCCCTCATGTTTGGCACCTGCTAGCTTGGGTCTTTTGTCAATGTTCACTAAAGTCCATGACAGTTAATGTTCGATCTTTTAATGGTTGAGAGTCATTTTTAGTTATTAGGTCTAGGCATTAGTCAATTTGGTCTTCAACCGTGTCCAATAAAGCCATGCAGACTTGAGGGAGTCACTTACCAATTTGTGATTCAAATATTTTCATCGTCATGTTGACAGATTACGACTGTTATTCAAAACACTGTTTTGAAGAAAAGTCAAGCAGTGTGTCATTTGTGATAATTTTCCAAAAAAGTCTCCAGTTGATCTCTTTAGGCGTAGTCATGGTTTCCTTGGCCAAATTCCATGTCATGCGACCCCTACAAAAAGAGCTGAAAATTTCATCATTCTAGCTAAATATTCAAAGGGAAAAGTGAAATTTAGTGTTGAATTAAATTAGTGAAAAGTGCCAAAACAACATATTAGGAAAGTGGGTTTTGAAGAAGCAAAAATTAAACCCATGACTCCAAATGGCTTTATATACAAGTCTCCACAGGAAACAAAGTCATTGTGAAAATCAAGGTCATAGAGAAACATAGCAAAGTGATTGAGAGTGCAAAGCACGCGTTTGGAGTGAGTTTGGAGTCGTTTTTAGGAGCGCAGCGCACACATAGAGGGGCGCAACGCATATAAAGAGCATGGCGGACAGAGCGCGACCCCACAGAGTAAATTTAACGTGGGCATGACGCATATACCGAGCGTGGCGCACTGGGTTTGTTGCACGGCGCACACCCACAAAGGCCTGAAATTGTGCCAAATTGCATCAAGTCGCCTTTGAAACCCCTCAAATCGACAGGTAGGCTCTAAATCTACATGGCTCATGTATTTTTGTGAATGTAATGATGGTTCATGGATGTTTATAGTTGCAATAAAAATGCCTAAACCCTACCATTTGAAAACACCAAAGCCATTGCTCTAGGGTTGTAAATTTGTGGTGTGGATGCCAAGGCTCTTCCTCCCGTTTCATTTCTCCCCCTTTCCATTTTTCCCATTCCCCCTATCCCATTTTTCCCTATTTTCCCTACCCTAAAATATTACCAACCCCTATTCCCTATCCCCTCCTCTTATTTGTCAATGTAAACCCCAAAACCCTACCTCATAAAATCCCCAAACCCTCCTACACATCCCCGAACAACATTCCCCCCCATAACCCCTATTCCCATCATATTATTCCCCTTCCTAACACTCCCTTGTTTTCATTGTTCCCCTTGGTGGCAGAGATCACAACATCACACAATTTCATTACCATCATCAAAGGGCAATCCAAGCACAGTACACATACAATAGTCATAGCATCTGAGCACTCATCGGAGTATGAAATGGAGACCCAAAGTGATTCATCCTCAGAAGAACAGGCTCCTCGGAGACATCACAAAAGTGGAAAACATGTTAGGGATGAGCCAACCACCCTCACAGAATTGTAGGCCTGCCCTCTTGCTATGTCATGTTTCCAGCATCTATCATGTTTTGATTTTTGTCAAAGGGTGGCTAGTGTTCGAGTTCATCATGAGTTGCCCATCTTTTTGTTCTTCACCTACATGGAGATCACTCTATTTTAGCCGGGGTCACCTTCACAATGACACCTGAAACTGTCTCTTTAGCAACCGGCATACCAAATGTTGGAGAACAGTGGCACAAGGAACAGAAGGTTGATAGGTAGCATTATGAGTCTTACATTAAGGCTAGTTTCTTGAGGCAGCTCCAAAGATTTTTTCCATTCAGATATTTAAAAGATGAATATGCTCCACTCATGAAATTGATCATGAAATATTTCAGCTGTGAGGGGAGGTTCTCTCGTTTATATGGCTATCACATCAAGTTTCTCATGCACTTTACCAGGGTACGGATGATGAACATCCCATATTTCATTTGCAGGAACATAGAGAGGATGAACACCTTCATGCAGCACAAGACCCCTCAGCAGCAACTTAACAATGTTTATCATTTTGCTCTTATTAAGATTTTGGTGGATCATCAACTGGGATTGCAGGGCATTGCTTGGGAGGACTTCATCTCCCATGACCTCTTCAGCACTTCACAGGTATTATCAGAGGTTGAACATGAGATATGTGGTCCTTCTCATCAGTATGAGCACCATGAGACCACTACTATGCCGGTATTTATCACCTATCAGAGAGGCAGTAGGCATTTGTTTGTAGCAGCAAAGCGAGTGTTATCTCCACCCGGGGTGGAAGGGGCCTCGCTTCTGACATTGGCAACGCAGGTACAAGACAAGGGAAAGAGGCCCATGCATGATGAGGGGCCATCAGGTGAACAAGAGGCTAAATTCATCCTCATTCATGATGATGATGCAGATGAGGAGAGTACCAAACTTAGGAGGACCATCCAGGAGCAGAAAACGAAGATCCAAGACTTGTCACTCAATTTGGAGAGGGCCAAATGGATTATCAGGTATTTGGAGTAGAGGAACAAACAGCTTGAGGACTAGCATGAGATCATGGAGCTACAAAGCATCTGTGAGAATCGCCAAGCTGCCCAGCATAGGACGATTGAGCTCACTCCATTAGTGAAAGAGATTAACAATGACCGTGAGTCTTGGCTCAAGCAGATCAACATCCACCTAGAGAGGCTGCTAGAGAAGGCCAACAAGGAAAAACCCATATTGAGGCGGATGGTTTATCACTACAGGGCACGGAACATGAGTTCAAAGGCTTGGATAAGGAGTTTGAAGGCAAAATTGAGCAAAGCGACAAAGAGGAAAAAGAGGCAAAAATAGCAAAATTGTCTTCAAATCTTGGCTAAAGCCTCTGTGGCCCAGCATAGCGTCTCATAGAGGATCTCCAGCCCAAATTTCAAGAAATTTGGGGCAATTTTGGTCACATGACAAATTTTTGGTCACAACACAGGGTTTTTCTCCCTGTGTGCCGCGCCGCCGGCATGGCGCTTAGGATTGGGGCCTCCAAATCACAAATGGCTTGCATTTTTGGATTCAGCATGAAAAATCATGGTTACCGGTGCATGGATAAGAAATTTCGGCATGATTTGAGTCCCCAGGAGGTAAAAAACACTCAAAAAATGACCTCTCTACCCTTATTTTGACACACAGGAAGCAGTCTTGGGAGAATGAGGTTTTGGAGGGGCAAATGAGTACCAAATTTAGAAATTTCACTTGGCTTGGAAAGTATACAGGCCAAGATTTCCAACAAGCACACCTGTGTAAAATTTGGACTCCTATAGGTACCTCAAAATAGCCTCCAAAGTGGCGCGGCGCATATAGATTTGGGCGCAGCGCATATAGAGAAAAAGGCCAAAATCACTTCCGCTTCGCGACATTTCGATTCGCGACTTTCTCCAAGTAGGCCCACTCATCTACACTACACTTTTTTCAGCACCTAAGGCAAAATTTAAAGTATTTCCACTAAAGGTTGGCTTCTATCCAAGTGGCAAAGGAAGGCGAGCAGTCACCCAAGCCATTTGTTATTTTTGTAAAGTTGCACCTGTAACTAATGGTTGGCTTTCCACTTCCACTTTGTAATGATTCGAAAAACTCCCCAACTCTTGGTCGTTTTATTTCCTCATGGCATAGTCTATTTATTGTATGCAAACCATTTGCAAAAGGTTGATTGGTTGTAATTTCTGGGAGAATGTGGGAGAGAAACTCAGTTCTTCATTGTATATTTTGGTAGAGGATTAATGAAAGGCAGCGGTTCTATTTCATGAGATTGTTGTGGTGTGAGTGCAGAAAATGTGTTCTCTTTATGTTTCATATGTATTTCGTTATGTTTCACAGTTCATTCATCTTCATTTCCAGTGAAATTTTCCAAGTAAGATAAGGTAGAATTCATATTTATTGCTCTGCCTGTGGGAAAGTTTCACGCTGTGTGTTTTTCTTCTGTTGGAAAGGATTCATGTGTTTATGCCCTTTTCACCCTCCTAAACAATCTTTCCATTCCTCATTTACTTCAAGTTTAATTGCTAGACTTTCCACCTATCTCGCCTCACGAAGTAATATGTGCCTTTGCATTAAATTCTCTGCTCATACTGTCCGTTGGTCCCATATATCCCAGAAACGTAGTCATTTATACAAAATTGCTTCTTGTTTCCATATTTATTTACTAGCCTAAGATCAATATTTCACTGTAAGTCATCTCAAACCATTTCGTTTACTTATTCACTGAGCATGACTCAGAGAGAGCCCTATCATGTTCTGGTAGGGCTAGCTACCAGACTGAGCATGGTTTGTGGTTACCCTGAATTTTTCCTTCCTTCAGCCTAAGGCAGAATTAGGTGCTAACATAGTGGCGACTCCACTGGGGACAATATTACTTCCCTTACTTCTTGATAATTCTAAGCTTCTGGATGATAGGTTTAGGATTTGATAGGCTGAGTAAGTTGGTTGTGTCCTTTGATTTTTCTTAATAGCACACTGGCTTCTAGATCCTCTGCACATCTACAAAAATCCCAATTTGATTCCAAGAATTCATCATCAAGAGAGCTCTATATCTCCTGTGTTCAAATCCCTTTCATGCCCTGACATTTTTGAATATCTTGAAGAGCTAGATTTTGATGAGCAGTTTGAAATATCATTGTTCAAGGCCAAATTCGAGAGGGCGGTTGACTCTACTGTCCACAATCCACAGTTTCTTGTAGACTTGGAAACAGAAAGGGCTAATCGGTCAATTGATAATTACATTGTAGCACAGCTTCAAACTTCGATTGCTAGCCCCCTAAAAATTGTGTACACTCCTCCAACACCTCCAAGGCCGAATCCACAAAGAGTGATGGCTACTCGTTTTGCACCTCTTGTTCTGCCTCAAGTTTTAGATGATATGCCCACAGATTATCAAAGCATAATCCCATTTTTTGATGGCACTCCTAACAGTATCACTGCTCAGCAACATGTTGACAGAATGGAAGATTTCTATGAACTTCACGAGATCGATGCAGAGAATGTGGCAATGAGACTCTTTGTACAGAAATTTGCAGGTGAACTGAGGAAATGGTTCAGAGGTTTTCCAGCTACACGTATCGCTACCTCGGTCGACCTACAAAGACAATTTTAAAACTGCTGGGAAGTGAAAAAGAATCCTCTTCAAATACTGGCCGAATATGAGCAAATCAAACAAAAATCTGGTGAGTCAGTCCAAGACTACCACATTAGATTCAATTAAGTTTATAATGAAATTCTTGATCATCTAAGGCCACCTATGGGGCTAGACATGGTGAAGTTCTCGGATGGTTTTGATGCTAACATGGCTTATCAATTAAGAGAGAGAGAACTGGCCACAATGGAATACATGCAGAAGATAGCGGTCAGCGTTGAAGCAAATCTGCTGACCAAGAGAGCTAGAGAAAAGGTAGAAAAGAAGGTCACCATAAAAGAAGAATCTTCCTCGGTAGATCAGCTACTCCAGAAGGTAGAGCAGATGCTTGAAAGGGTGAAACTTGACAAACTTGAGCCACAAGTTAGAAATCCTAACTTTCATGGCCAGCAACAGCCAGAGTCTAGAATAAGGCAGAGAGATCAGCGAGCCCAAGTGTTATAGCTCCAAATCTCACTATTATGGTTTGTGATGCTGCACTCATGGCCTAGGGCAACCCCGCCTTCCAGACCTGGTCCAAAATCTAAAAAACAGTGCTTTATTCCCTGTACGCGACATTGACCTGAGTTAAACGCGTGTGTACGCGGGTTCATATATACCCAACCCACGTATATGTATTAAAACACTTAAAAAATTATAAAACTCCTTATTTTCGGGTGGAGATCGCAGGTTTTACTTGCTGATCAACTGTTAGTGCCCATGGCCTCAACTGTCCCCAACCAATTCCTAACTAGAAAACTACTTTGGAATTGGTATAAAAAGACACCAAAGGGAAGGCCTAAGGGAGGAGAGAATATAGAGCAAGGTTATTATACTGAGTTTTCCCCCTGATCAAGTCTGAAGACCCTTGTGCCTTCTGCACTTCCCCCATTTTGTACAGGAAACCCTTGTTTCCTTGTGATTGGATGTTCATCCCTTATGACATCTTGGAGTGAATATTGGAAGGAGACCTACTAGAGGCTTGAGGCGGGATGGATCTAGAAGGAAGCTGAGCTTTGAGCCTGCAGAAGTGGTTCAGGTGATATTGCTCTTTTTTTTGTACTATTCTATTTGTCTAATAAAGAAACACGTCTTGTTCCCGATATGTTCTTTGTGTTAATGATGTTCATGTTTGAATGGATGTCTAAAAGTTTATAACTAACTCTTTTCTTGTATAACATAAAGATGATTTTCATGTGAATCTTTGTCCATATACTGCTGCATTCCTTGGAATTATTGTTTTTGTAGGGCAAAGGAGTGGAAGGGACGTGTAGAAGGGTTTGCACCCTTGAGGAACTACTCAAACGTAGGACCTGAGGTACGTCCTTCTCACCTTAGAAATAGCTTTTTCTAGCATAATGGCTGTGTGTGTGCATGTTTCTTGATTTAGACAACTTTCAGTCTGCTAGGGTTCCACCCAAGAGCCTTAGGGGATAAAATCCCGCAACAAAACTGGCGACTCCGTTGGGGAACAACATTCTTGTTGTTCCTAGTTGGGGCTTTGTCAAGCCTATCAGGGCTCAATAGCTTGCTGGCTTATTGTTATTGTTTGGTCTGTTTCTGACTTCTGAGTTTTACCAGTTTCTTGAGTTTCTTTTTTTATTTTTCTTGAAATATTATATACACGCTTCTTTGTTTAGTTACAGAAGCGTATAAACGCTTGTTGTCTGAAGTAAACCCGCGTATACGCAGGGTTCCTCAGACACAGTCGCGTATACACGCATTCTGCACTGAATGCAGTCGCGTATACCTGGCAACTTTCAGGATTTATAAACCTTTTTGTCTCTGGAGTGTGTCTGGTGCTTTCAGTCAGTTTAAACAGTCATCTTTGTCAGTATCAATTCTCTATTTTACAACAAGCGTCCTTACTCTGGCTTCTCTCTAATTATAAGGAGTTTTGGTCTTGTTTTGTGTTTGCAAGTGTCATCATCTTTTTGCTTTAAACACACAAGATTTCCTTTTTGGAATCTTGGCTGCCCTGAGTGATCAGAGAAAAAAAGATTGTTATTAATCTTTGTGTTTAACTTTGTTTCTTGGTGACTTTTTTGTTTGCTTAACGAAATCGAATTTTAAGACCAGTTACTTCTTTGTTTCATCAAAGTTGTCATTTTGATACTTTCTTGGAACCGTCTTTTTGATCTTTTTTTGGTCATTTCTACCAAAGCTTTCCTTGCTGCCTTCCATTGTTGAAAGCCTTTTCGAGCACATTTGTTTTTTGTTGAGTTTTCATTCTTTGTTGAGTGTCAACTTGCAAAAAGTTTTTCTTGCTTGTTGTTTCAATCGTGAAGTGTTAGTTTTCGTTGAGAGCGTTTTCAAAAAGACCTTTTTGTTGCTACTTTTAAGTGAACTTTTTGAAAAGTTTTAGTTTTGCTTTCTTGAATTTGCTTTTCATTTTGTTCCCTTTTGCTAAATGAAAGTGTTTTTGTTATCTTGAGTTTTGATTTTAGTATTTAGACGAATTGTAGCATCTCATATTCCATCTAAATATTGTAAGTGGCAAAAGAAAATTTGATAAACAAAGCAACTTTCATTTCTTGTTTTGTTTTCGATTCTTGCATCTTCGCTATACTTTGCATTAGTTTGCATAGTTAAAGCATTAGCATTTTTTTTGGTTTTTGCGTATGTGAAGTGCGTTACAAGAAAAGAAAAGAAAAGTTTTTGCTTTCTAAATGTTTCCTACAACCCATGTAGAGTACTCTTTTCATCGAAAGAAAAATGATTGCATTCATGTAGTTACTTTTTCTTTGATTTTTGGTTAAGTCATACACACATCATCAAGTTTCACTTTCATCATCCTTTGACTTAAAGAACAACCCTTAAAATCAAGCGCTAATTAAAATCAACTAGAACTTTTTCTTTTAAGTTAAATACACAAACAAGTTTTAGGATTTTAGGGCCTTGGAATAGGCGAGTGAAGAGTTAACTCTCCAAGGCCGTTTAAACTGTCAAACATAGGAGTCTGAATAGAGAGTGCAAATCCAATAGCTTGAGGAAGATCAGGAAAGCTCCAGATCTGGGAGTTAAGCACGAGGGTCTGTGAAGATAGGGAAGAGATATACCCCCTCTCCTACTTGTCCGAACTTACCTCACGACTGTTCCGCCTGGCTTCTATGACGAGTTGGTATCCTTAGTTTTCACTCCTAGGGAACTACATAGGTGGCTGCGGAGGGGAATCCCGTGGCACCTGAGGTCGACGTTGCATCACTCTCAACGGTACTACTGGAGGGCACCCTTGCGAAGCTTGGGGGCTTGCACCGGTGTAGGCTGTTGTTTGGAGGTCAGCGTAACTTCCTCTGTTACCTTCACTGATAGGGCTGGGCCGTAATTATCCCAGACTATCTTTGGAAGGCCCCTTACTCCACTTTCTTGTATTTTGGTGTTCGGTCCTCATCACCCGGAGCGGAAATACTTGGAAGTTGTTTGACTGGCTGACCTCTTTTAGGGACTTTATAGCGAGTGCTCTTTGCTCCTTGTATATAGTTGGCTTTAGGTATTTAAGTCTAGTCACTTTTGGATTTGATATTCTGAGCGACTGACCTACCACTCTATTGATCTTGAAAGACTTTTGGTCGTTCTTTCGGAAGTTGTGGAGTTGCCTCCTCAAGGGAAAGAGGTCTTGATCGTGTGTTTATATTTCTTGAAAGGTCATTTCTACATTCCCATAAGGGAAGGGTTTGAGAATCAGTTAGATATGGCCCATATTCCTGTGGAAACCAACCAAGGTACCCTTCCAAAAGGGGATCCTTGTGCTTTTCCTTTGTTTGGAAACGTTGGTACTCCCTTGATCGCCACTTTGAATATTCCCGGGTTGAATGTTGGACTGCCCATTTGGCTGTGGTCCACTCCGAATATTCCGAATGCTCTTGAAGCCTCTCAGTTGAATGCTTTATTTCAAGAGCATCATATGGGTGCTAATTGTTCATCTTCTTTCAAAGAGAAATCTGGGATTCTTTCTTCTCCTCCTTCTTGTAACAAGAAATCTAAAAAGAGGAGAAAAAGGAAGTCAAAGAAGAAGAATAATTCTATCCATTCATCCTCAACCTCTGCCAGTCATGTTGGAGATGGGCCTTCAGCCGCTGCAAGTTATGCTAGGGGCATAAGTCTAGTCACTGCAAGTCACACTAGCACTTCATCTCCAACCTCTGCTAGTCATGTTGGAGATGGACCTTCAGCCGCTGCAAGTCATGCTGGGGGCACAAGTCTAGTCACTATGAGTCATACTAGCAAAGAGTCACTGACCTCTACAAGTCATGTTCAGGACTCTCTGCAAACCACTACTAGTCATGTTAGCAGAATGGAGGTTGATAAGAAACCTGGACGTAGAAGTTTTAAACCTAAGTTCCCTTGTAAGATATGCAGGGGAGACCATCTTACTCATTTATGCCCTGGTATTCCAGAGGTTCAAAGGGTATAGTCTGAGTTTGAAAGTTCTTCTACTCCTGCATCTGATATGGTTTCTCATCAATCCCATCAACCATCGGTTGATCATGTGGCTGAGCCAGTGCAATCGCTGGCCGATTACACTCCTCTTTTGGGGGGTGACGTGCCTAACAAAAGAGTCTGTTTGATCTCTAGTAAAAAGTCTTCTAGTATAAGGGGCATTCCGGTTTCTTCGAATGTTCCCCCTCCAAGTTCC
>APFE031487659.1:0-23136 GCA_000404065.3 Pinus taeda | reverse complement strand
TCCCTCTTCACCCAATCTTTTATTTTCTACAAAGTTGTTCTCAATACTCCGATTTTGTAGAAAGATGGTTTGTCGTAAACTCATATTCTGATTATTTGCAACCAAATTCATGTTCTGAATTTGATTAAAGCTTTCAAGAAACTTGTAGTTTCAGTGTTCCAAAGCATATATTATTTTGAGTAGGTTGTCCACTTTCTTCTCAAGATATTTATAAGTTCCTTTTAAGTTTTCACAATATCCTAGCAACCCATTATTTCCATTACACAAAAACTTGACCAATCCTATTACACTTTTAAAGTCTCGGTGAGAATTTGTGGTAGGATCTATTGGGAATAGCTCTCCCTTTGCCCATAGGTCAACATTTTTTGCCCCCTCTCTTATTTTTTGATTGTCATTATCACTCATGCCCCTTATTTTAGGGTTATTTCTCTTCTGTAACGGTGCCATATTTTGATCCACCTCAATTGCAATAGTGTATTTTTTTATTCCATCTAAAGTATCTTTTATATTGTCCATTACCCCAAGAATGGACCTGCAACTACAAACATAATGAAAAAATACATTTAGTATATGATAAATATATAGAATATTAAAAGCAACAATTTAAATAAAATAGAATAAAATATTACATATCAGAATAAATCTCTTTTAGGCTCAAAATGTAAAAAAAACTTTTGAGTATGGAACCTAATCATTGGCAACATTCTAACACAAGACTGTCATAACATAATCATTGCCAACATTCTAACACAAGTTCATGGTTAATGGTAATCCACATTTCAATGGGGAAACTTGTGTTATATTTTATTTCACTCTTATGGAAATATGATTGTTTTATCAATCTCATTCCTAATCAATCCTACTTGAAAACTACTCCCACATCTACAAAATTTAGCTAGATAGATCTTGGGGATACCCCTAGTGTTATAGACATATTTGGGCACTGCAACCCCAATCATATATGTCAATAAACCAAGGGCTCTTTAACCCCTAAAAGTGTTGGTTCATACCCTAAAGGATCATAATCAACTGATTACATCATTTCCTAGAAGTTCCACCTGAAAAACCACTCAGAACTGGCCAAGTCTGGACCATACTGACTGCTCCACTATCAAGGTGCGATGCATACTGGCTCCTACACTAGCCAGGTGCGATGCATACTGAAGAAGCCTTCTGTGGGATGCGATAAGCGAGAATGGACAAATGTCTAAGATAGTTTGCTAAGTGGATGCTCATGGAATCTTCTAGAAACCTCCTCTATGACACTTGCCTCTCTGAATTCGCCCAGGGATGAGTAAGAAATCCAAGAAATCTCCAAGTGGAACTAAGAAGTACAAGTGGAATGACACTAATCAAAAACCCATAGATGACTCGCACCTCCGCAAACATCTATAAATGGATCCCTCATCCGAGAGATATGGAAGGCTGGAATTTTGTAATTTGTAAGGAAGTGCTGATAGTTTGTCTTGGAGAAAGAAGCATTGTATTGTTGGGTGATCTTGCTTTTCATGAGGTGAAAAGGGCTTTGATGCTGGGAGGATGATGTTGGATCAGACAACTGGGTTGTAATTCTCCCTTCTATTTTAATAAATTTCTTCGAGTTTTCTTCCATACAATCGTGTATTTGTGAATGTTGTTATTTGTAAATGCCATTGTATGTTCAATGTATTTCTGATTCTGCATTGTTTATTATATCATAGATCGAGATGCTTTGATGGTGTTTTCTTACTTTGTCTCTACAAGTATTCTCTAAAGCGATATAAGTAGGAGAAGAGTTGCAAGCTCTATCAAGGGGGAGAGAACTCAAGTAAGGAGTCAAGCAGAAGATCCAGGTTGGTCTCTTTGCTTCTCTCTTATCTATCATACATAAAGGAAATCGCAAATTGCTTTGATTGTTTGTTTCTAAGATAGCTATCAATCTTAGTGGGACTAGCAGATCGAAAAGACACTAGTTTTCCCAGAAACAAAATGGCGACTCCACTGGGGAACGAATAGTTTGTTTGTTTGTTAGTTTTGTTTGCTTTATAAACTACAGACAGAGCCTAAAGTTAGCTAGATAGCCTTCAAACTGCTCTTTCCATGCAATTTCAAATTAGATGAATGCCGCTTCAGTCAATCTCTGGGTTAGTTTATGAACTGAACATTTGACTTTCAAACATTCTAAATGCCCTTGTGGTAGCTCAATAACCTCCGAAGATCATACCCCTGTACTTTGCTTTTTACTGTCCATCATAGCTCAGCTTAAATCACTGAACTCAGCTGCAAATCTGAGCAAAAACCCACCTCAGTTCGCTCCCTGACCCATCGCACTGTCCATCACTAGAAGCCAGTATGCATCACACCTCCCATGTGTAGCAGGTGAGATGCATCCCTGTTTCTGTGAAGCACAGGTGCGATGACTAAGTAATCCTATTTCTCTCCTTGAAATTTGGGTTTTTTGTCTTTGTTTCAGCTCTTTTCAGTTGTTTTACTGCTTATGATCAGTATCTCATTGTTGAAGCCTCCTTCCTTTACATAGTTTAACCTCCATTGATTAGGATTAGTATATGTTTTTATGTATTTGTCCATCATTTACGATCCTTTATCGAAAAGTAGCTTAATCGAACTGTCGTTTTGATGCAAAAAAGTGTCATAACTATCATTTCTAGTCAAAAAGAAGAGTGTCATAAAGTCTTCCTCCTCTAGATAGTCGATTGTACTTTTTGTCATGTATTTTATTTGAATTGTTAATATTTGAAGCGTTGAAATCATTTCTCTATTCGCAATCGAAAAGTGTCGTTTTAGTCTTCCTTTCATTTTGAAAAGAAATTGTCGAAATGTCTCTTTGAAGAAAATTGTTCAGATCTGTGCTTAGTTTTCCCTTTTTTTGCATTATTCACATTAAAGGGAATGAAAAATAAATACATGCATTTGCATTTGCATTTAGACTGTGTGCGAAAAATGATTTAGGAAAAGTGCATTTAGTGTGTGCTCTTTGCTCTCTGTTTGAAAGAAATCATAATATTCTTTCCTTAGTAGCTAGGATTTTCATTGCTAAAAGTAAACAATGATTGTTTATCATTTTAGATTGCATATTTAGGAATTTTACATCTACATCACGTGGTCAACCTTGAAAGGCAAACCTCTAAGCAATATCAACTCTAAAATAAATTTCAATAAACTTAACAACGCTTTGGAACCTAACGCAACACATCTAGAGGTCTAGGCTAAAGACGTGTTCTGGCGTCGCAAAATCTAGTAACTATCATTTTCATCGAAGGTTGGGTGATTCCTCCTCTTTGATGCGACAAGTGCTAGTATGAACTTGTGCTCCCTATACCATCGAGTATATATTGGGAGACCACAATAAGCTTATATCCTTTATCCATAGGAAGTTGTGTCTGCCGCCCTATTGATCACAATGCACTGAACACAACATTCAGGAAGATTGACTGTCGTACATAAGTCCTTGGTAATTTCTCTTTAATTTACCACCAAGGTGTATATTGTAGTTTTGCAATTGGTTTGGTAATCCCTCTGTCTAGATTTCCATATTAGTCACTTTCGTTCCTTTTCGACTCCTTAAAAGAAAAGGTCCATCTGAGAACTTGTCACTTCAGGCTCATTAAAAATCGAAGGGGACTAGAGTCATCTTTAGCTTTTTCTCGACTCTTAAAAATTGAAAAAGAAATTTTGTGTCAAAGTGCCATTAAAATTTATTTAGTTTGGAATAACATTTTCCCCCTTTTAATTTTTAGTTGATCAAGTAATCCGCAATCGTGGAAGAAATTCAATCAAAACCCCGTCGTTTGCGGAGACTAGCGAGTCAACCATCTTTGACTCTGGAAACAAAACCATTCCGAGCAAAATAATCTCATTTAACTAAGTCCACTTCTCATGGTTTATTTGAAACTTGTGTTTCAACATCATCAAAGACTACAGTTACTCCGACCATTTCTGGTACATCCGCCTTTACAGAAGAAGCTCTGCAGTTACAATAAGACATTAGAAGCGATCCTAGTGTAAACACCTCTATTCCTGAAACAACTCTAGCTAGAGCTGATCCAAAGACTGAAGTTCACTTACCTAAACATCTAGAAGTTGAATTCCAGAATTCAGAAGGTGTCACCCCCCCGGTATCTGTCACTACAGAAGCTATACCTCCTTCGGCTCCAGAAATATTTTACGGACCTGACGGTCTACCTCTTCCACCTGGACTGATTGCTATAGAAGAGATAGTAGAGGATCCTCCATCCTTTGGAACTGGGATCCACTTGTATCCTTCTACTCCTGAAGTTAGTTCTTTTAATCATCCTTCATCACAAATTCCTATTGAATCGCTAGGAAATCTCTTAGATAAACTAAACATGTTAGAACAACCATTGACATCGAGGACTGTGTCATCAAATACAACTACGACAGAGCTACCTGCTGCCATTCCTACAATGTTTGCTGGCATGCCATCTATCCCGGCTAGTCATCAATCACTAGCTGGAGTCCACTCAGGGACTATTTCGACGACATGGTCTGTTCCTCTTTGTTCATCCGGAATCCTATCTAGGATTTCTTATGTTGAAACTCAACAAATTGATCCTACATGCCAGTATCAATTTGGGCAAACTATTTTTCAAAGACTGATATATCCTTTGAACACTGGATTGCTGCCATATGGAGGGCAGTATGCTTTTTCATTGTTCCCTCTTGGAGAACAACCATATGAGAGTTCACAACAAAATTCAGGTCAAAATGGAATTACATCCAGTGGTTGGGTACCAATACTACCTCAATAACCAAGGGTTGTATATTCAATGCAACCAACCCAACCTTTGTCGAATATTCCCACTACACCTACTATTGTGATTGTGTTGCAAGTACAAGCACTGCCTGTTGTGTCTCAACCTCAAGTCTCTCAGGACTCAATCACAACCTCAGGTTAGTGCCTCCTTACCTGGAATGACTCAGGCTCAAATAGGTACTATCACTCCACATCTTGGTTAAACATCCAGTATTGAGCAACAACAAATGGTCCAACAACCATGGCTGGTACAATATCGACAACCGCAATTCTAGCAAACTTACCGAGGACCTGAGCAACAAGGCTTTGTGAGTAATGGACAACCGCATTTTCAAAACAGTTATCAACAACCGTACTATACTGGTTATGTCCATCAACCTTATCAAAGTTACTAGCATCAGATACATTATGTTGGTATGCAAAGAGCTACTGCTCAGGCGATCCCATCTTATCCTGGGTCTGCTTCGCCAAGCTTGAATCAACAGTTGCCTTTTGTAGCAACTCTAGAATTACCATATTTGAACCGGTTGATGAATAATCCAATTGCTTACGCCCCTTGGTGGCCAATGATTCCTCATAGAATTCCCTCCAATATTCCTAAATTCAATGGAAATCCAGGTGAAGATCCATCGAATCACTTAATGACTTTTCATTTGTGGTGCTCATCTAACACCATAAATGATGATTCGATTAGGCTTCGCCTTTTTTAGCGAATGCTAACTAGTCCAGCAGTGAAATGATATATTTAATTGCCTAGATCTTCATTTGATAACTTCAGTACCCTTGCCACTACCTTTCTAACCCATGTCCAGTTACCAATAAGGTACGAAACGAGGACAGAACTCCTTACCAAATTTAAACAGACAACAACCACTCACATATCAGATCATATTCATGAGTGGTGATGTCGTCGTCGGATGGTAAAGACGTATGTTCCTGATCAGCTTCTAGCTGAATGGTTTATTAAGTCATTATTACCTTCTATTACAGAGGATGTGGCAAAAGGAGGAGTTGTCACTAAAGAGCAAGTCATTGCTCGTGCGCAATACTTAAACTTGATCTACACTCAGTCTGGCACACTCTATGACAAAATTCCTGACGCTCCTAGACCAGAATTTTCTATTCCTCCCCCCCCAAATCGAACAGAGACTCTCACGTCGGTGACGACGTGATCGATACCTCAAGCACACAAACTGCAAAGGCTCCATCTGGTAAAGCCCTTGCAGTCTCTAGTCAAAAAGGAAATGATAAACCTCTTGCCTCAAAGATTAATGTCGTGTCATCTAACAAGGGCAAGAATCCAAAGCAACCAAGGGGCAAGAAGAAGGGGAAAGACAAAAAGAAGAAACAGGAAGATTCAACTCCTAAAAAATCTTCTGAAAACCCTACTGGGTGAAAGAAACTAGGTCAACCATGTTTCATATGTAATGAGGAACATTGGACAAAAGATTGTCCACATAGAACTGAGGTTGCGAAATTGTCTAAAAAGACTTCAAGTACCTCAATGGTGTTGACTGATCCGTTTCCAAACCCAGAAACTAATATGGTTGCTATCGATAATGCTTCCCCATCCCAAGTGCTTATGCTATCCGTCTTGAAACAACAAAATGATGCTTTTATATCGACAAGGAATAAAGATTATGGGAATCCACAGTCATCGAACAACAAGGCTATAGATCAACCCAGTAGTTTGACAACAAATTCGCTAAAGGTTGTTCTGCCCATCATTCCTGAATTAACTATAAAGCCACCAAAGGGAGTAGTACATAAATCGACATTTAACCCTCGTGCTCGAGCAGCACAAAGTTATAATATAGTGGAGGATCTGGCTCAATCACCATCTGCTATGTCGACACTTGAAGTACTGCAGAATTGCCCCTCCCAGAAGCAGGCCTTATTATCAACAATAAGTGGGATTGACCCCGTGGATTCCAATCATGTGGTCTTTAACCATAAAGGGTATGAACCTCAGTTACCGGCCCAACTCGCTTTCCTTATACAAGTAAAAACCCTCAACAAAACTGTTCATCGAACAATCATTGATGAGGGGGAATCTACCTGTATTATGTCAATGAGTTGCTGGAAAACTTTAGGCTCACCACCCTTGTCATGATCATCAACGACATTAAAAGCATTCGATGGAAGAACATACACAATGTATGGGATATTAAGTAACTTGTAGGTTGAACTGGGGGCAAGACAATAGAAATTAAAGTCGAGGTCATCGATGGAAACCTTGACTAGAATATCTTACTGGGAAGGCCCTAGATTTATGCTATGGATACTGTTGTGTCAACATATTTTAGAAATATTTCGTTTCCCTTCCAAGGCAGAATTACAATTGTTGACCAACTAACCTTTTTCCCCAACAGTTCACAAGTTACTGGAAGCATTCCAATGATCCATGGAAGCTCTCAATTGCTTCAAAATGTCAGAGTAGGTCTCCTAAAATATCCTACCTTAATGGGTACTTTTGCCCTCCCACCTCTGAGTAATCTGGTAGAAGTGGCCACAGTGGAAACCTGTCATATGATATCTTCTACATCATCAAATATTAAGAAGAACTCTGACCATTTTGATTGCATGGATCATCGCAAGGTACTGCCCCCAAGCCCCATAGAAATTTTGTAGCAATCAATTTTCTAGGCCTGGGCGGCAAACCCAAATCAACACTCATCGAGTGTTTGGATAGATAAGTCTCTAGAGTGTGGCACCTCTTCCAATCCTTGGTCTTGTATAAATTCTAGAGACGAAGGAATCATTCAGTCAATGATGATAGGAGAGGCACCATGGGAAGATTACCACCATCGTTCCCATCTTCAAGATAACAACAAAGATTATTCCAGCGAACTTAATCATCCTTTAGTATTTTATTTTCTATCAAATACTCTAAATACGGTGGATTCCGAGCGAAATCTGTCCAATATTGAGGAAACTATCGCCATTGATATCTCGACCAAACCTAATGTTGTAGAGAATATTCATGTTGGCAAATATTATTCTCCTTCAGAACTAGAAATATACCACACTCTCTTTCGCAAATTCATAGATGTCTTTGCATGGTCATATGAAGAAATGCCATGCATTGACTTGAGCATCGTTGAACATTAAATCAAGATGTATCTAGATTTCAAACAAGTACGACAACGGCTTCGACCGGTTCACCCAAAGAAAGCCGCTGCCATTAACGCAGAAGTTGAAAAACTTCTACATGCTAGTTTCATTTACCCTGTTCCTCTCACTGATTGGGTATCAAATATTGTTCCTGTGATGAAAAAGCAAGGAACGATTAGAGTGTACGTCGATTATAGGGATGTAAATCAAGCGTGTCCAAAGGACAACTACCCTACACCCTTCATCAACCAGATAATTGATGAATGTGCCAGATGCAAAATCTTTTCATTCATGGATTGATTTTCGAGTACAATCAAATCAATATCTGCCCACAGGACCAGTCAAAGACTGCATTTATATGTCCATGGGGCACATTCGCGTACCATAAACTACCTTTTGGTTTGAAGAACGCAGGAGAAACTTTTCAGAGGGCAATGAATTATGCCTTCCATGACATCAAGCACATCGTTCAACCGTATCTCGACGATCTACTGGCTCATTCACGAAATCGGACTGATCATCCGCAACATTTGAGAGCCGTATTTCTACGTTGTTGACACTACAAGATACGACTCAATCCACACAAGTGTGTGTTTTGTGTTGGTTATGGTCGATTACTTGGATTCGTAGTTTCTAAAGACGAAATTTGACTCTACCCAAGTAAGGTTCAGGCAATCATAGACATGCCTCCACCTTCAAATTTGCTTCAGATTCAGAAACTCCAAGGGAAAGCTAACTTTCTAAGGAGGTTCATTCCAAATTACGCTGAACTTGCTAAAGGTTATACGCGTCTTTTGAAAAAAGTACCCTTCAACTGGGATCAAGTTGTGCAAGCTTCCTTTGATGCTTTAAAAGGTTCCCTAGTAAAAGCATCATCAATGTATGCTCCTGACTATGAAAAATAATTTAACCTGTATCTCGCCGCTACAGATACAACCATTGCGATGGTTTTAGTACAAGAAGACAATGGAATAGAACATCCTATGTATTATTTAATCTGTAACTTAAATGATACAGAAAGAAAGTACTCCTATGTTGAGAAGCTGGCTTTAGAAGTTGTTCAAGAAGTACAGAGATTTCGACACTACATCCTCTCTTGCAAAACTACCATTTTATCAAATTGCAACCCTATGACCTACATTCTGTCGCGTCAATTACTAGGGGAAAATATTCCAAATGGATAGCCATTTTACAAGAGTTTTATCTGGAATTCACCAAATCCAAATCAAAGAAATCTCTCGCGTTCGCAGAGTTACTTTGTGACCTCCAATCATCATCCAACGATTTAACATCTAGAGCATCAATCGTGGATGAGACTCTGTTTCTGATATCGTCCAGCGATCCATGGTACGGAGATATACTGGTCTATCTCGAAACCCAAACTTCTAGGCAAAACACCTCTCGCTCTAAACAATGGCGTATTCAATACCAAGCCAAAGACTACATGATCATCGGTGATACACTTTACTGTCGTGGTGTCGATACAGTTCTGTGAAGGTGCCTCATGCATGAGGAGGCCAAAAAAGTCCTGAATGATTGTCATTGAAGTGCGTGTGGGGGGCATCAATCTGGTTATGCTATGGCACAAAATATCTTACGAGTTGGTTACTTTTGGCCCACAATATTCAAATATTTCATAATGAAGTCATAAGTTTCCATGCTTGTCAGGTTTTCGACCGCAAAACCAGATTACCGCCTGCACTGCTGCATCCAGTAATTGTTGTTGGGCCATTCGCTAAATGGGGCATAGATTTGTAGTGAAGCATAGCAGGTAATGGCATTTCTAGGAGTCAGAGGCTTGTAAGTCCATCATGGCTATGGTTCTAACATTTCCTCACAAGTATGACAATTTCATTGGTTCAGGGAATCTATTAGACATCCAATACCATGTCATCTATGAAAACAAGTCAATGTTATTGATAAAGAAACCTTTGACTTATATTGTCAATGAATTTTTTTGGCTATTGTAGCTAAATTAGATAATGATTATGGACTTGTGATTCATCCAAAATAAACATTAAAAAGGGAAATTAAACTTAGCTTTTCAAGACTTTACCTACTCATTTCTATGATGAATTTGACTATCTCTTGAGAATAATACTATCTGTTGGTCGTATAGATTGTGCATCGCGTAGTCATGGAACTTGGTGTACAGTAGAGGAGAAGATTACAGATTCATGCCTAATGTTTAGTACTATTTTTGGATGCAATTATACAAACTGAACATATTAATGAGGCTTACCATAATTTTGTTCCTGGTGTATTTCTACACATATTCTGTTAAGAGAATTTTGTTTATGGTGTAATTCTACACATATTATGTTGAGAGATTGTACACAATTGAGGCATATTACTTATGACACTTTCCTAATGTAGCCATTTACATATTTTTCTGACATATGTGGTTCCGTTCTTGAGCTCGATTGTTATCACTACCAAATTCAAGAATTTAAATTGTATATGCCCTATCTAACAACAGTAATAAAAGTGAGTGCCTATATGCCACCTTCGTAGGGCCTTTACTCTATTTGTTGGCTAATATAGTTTGACTACTAGGAGGATGATATTAAGAAAAATGGTTTATAGCCTAGACTCTGTGTACCAATGGCTCACTCATATGAGTCGGTTAGTTGTAGAATAACTTTACTACCACACCCATAGATCATACCAAACTCAAAGGTTGTTTGCAATATGTTTCTCAACACTTTTACAATGTTTGTAAACAAATTTCAAGGGTTGTTAATCTGAGATTTTCCCATGTCCTTACAACCTCCAGAAGTAAAAAATTGGAAACTTAGATATATGAAGAGTAAACATTTGGGATTCATACCATCTAACATGTAAAGAGTAAGAGCCTTAATCTAAAAAAGTTCCATGGTTATAGTTAGTCATGCATTCTGGAGGTTATCCCTTTCATAGCAAAGGTAAGGAAGTGTACCAACTTCTTGAGTGCATGAGGTGTGCCCAAATATTTCGTGATAAGACTGTGCCTTAACAACTATTGTTTATTCTCCCTAATGATTGTGCTTGAGTCAACGATACAAGAGGCACCTTATAGATTAATAAGAGAAACTGAGAAAAGCGTTGTAAGGTGGCACTGCCTAACTGTGATAGGGGCACAGATAAATGATACGAGATAGCTCCACAAAATGTGGAAGCGTGTGATCCCGGTAGGTAATCAGAGGTATGGTTGTTATTCCTACCAAGATGGGATGTTTGTCTTGTTCAAGTATAGTGTGGAGATCCAGAGAGTGTCTATGTATAAGGAAGATGAAAAGTGCCTGAGTAAGAGCATTAACCTACAATATTCCATGTTTATAGTTACTAACCTCTGGTGTTGTAGCTTCTGTGGCCCTCAAAACACCATTCCTGCGTTCCAAATTTTATATTCTCCTACCCTTGCAACCGGCTCTCTGAATTTTCTCCTCAGGTATGGAATATCACGCTGTCCTGCTCTTTGTATCCCCAGGTCTTCCTTACCGCACTCCTTTATTGCTACTTCCTGCCTTTGGTTATTTATAGATTGGTTAATTGAGTTTCCATCTCCTGCCATTTGGCCTCCCTAGTTCTCCCCCACCTGCCATTTTCCCTTTTCCCATGCTTCTTCTAGAATTACCTAATCTTTCAAATTCATGGAGGAGAAAGGAATATTATTCAATTTCATGGAGGTGAAGTAAATATTGATATTTGGCCAGTGGCAAGACGAAAAAGAAAGATCTGAAAAATATTGTGGGAATGGAAAATGCAGGTTGGAATGGTTGAAATGTTGCATTTACTCCAATGTACCTCATGTACCTCATGATTGAGCTCCAAATTCGAGCTGGCCACCATAACAAGGGCCTTTGGGTAGAAATTGGCAGAATAATGGTGGATAGTTGGTTTAATGGTTGGCTTTTAATGAAATTATTTACCCATGATATCGACACTTTCTTAACCCTCATGTTTCCCGCAGGATGTCTAAACTTCAAAACATTGATTTGCCTCAGGTGTTGGCTTCAAGTGCAAGGTGTCATTTGCCTCGGTTTTTCGCTGTGAATATCTTGAAAAGCCTCGCAATACTTACAGACCTCTCAATTGTGGCACCTCTGTCGGTTACGCACCTCAATCCCACTAAAATTCATATTTATATGCTCTCAAATGTACAATTTTCTATTATTGACATTTTTAAATTTCACATTTCTACTTTGCTACGGAATTTTTTATCATTTAATTTATTAGATCAACTTTCTAAATGACATCTAGTTTCTTCCCAAAATTGAGAAATGTATATGTATATATTAAAGCAAAGGTTGTATTTGAACTCACTGTAAGTGTACATCAAAGGATTTTTCTTGCCTAGATATAACATGGTTATCTATTTCTGTATAACTATCAAAGGAGTTTTCTTTCTTAGATAAAACATGGTTATGTATTTATGTATAACTATCAAAGGAGTTTTCATGCCTAGATAAAATATGGCTATGTATTTATGCATAACTACATTCATTATATTCATTATGGTCCTGTTACTTGTAAATTATGTCACAAATAGTTCCATTTTTGTGATATTTTATCACACGTTTGGATACCAAATCTTATAAATAAAAAATGTTTAAATAAAACTATAAATAAATGAATAATACGCATTTGGATTTTAAATTTCACGCAATATTGGTAAGTGAGTGGAATCACAGTTGTCCTTTGTTGGAAATAGATCCACGTTATGTTTTTCATGGGAAGACTCATGTCGTCACCTGGTAGAATCTCATCTTTTGTGCCAGAGGATGTGTCACTTATATGTTTTCATTTTGGGATACTCAAGTCAGAGACAGGCACATTTATCCAATTTTGATTTAGCTCAAAGACACAAAGCTAAGATACATTGTTACAAAGTTCAAGCTCTATGAATTCGTGGTTCTCTTCTCGTAAAATATTGAATTAGTATGTAGGTTGTACTCTTTGAAGATCCCAATGAGAATTCTATAATACTGTTCATATGCATGAACATGGCTTGCAAATAATGTCGACTTTGTATCTTATGAACCAGTACTCAAACATAGTTTAGTTACAGGATAACTTCCAATGTTTCAACATAGGATACATGATAACCAATCAATTAAATTGAGGATACATGATAACCAATCCATTAAATTCAAGGACGGGAGGAGATCCTTTTGGCATGGTATCAAATAATTCTTATGTTTTCTCTTGTCTATTTGAGTCCATGCTTAGCATTCTTTAGGAAGTTTTGTCTAATAAGAGAAAAATGTTTGAGACTCATGGCTATCGCATCACGAAATATAGAGGATACTACGTTTTTAAATTTATGGTAATGTTGTATCATTGCTTTCCTCCTTGCTTGAATTGTATGTTCTATTATGAACTTCCATAGTTCTTTTTAGATATCAAGGGTTGATTCTCAAACTCATATAACTAGATATTTTGAGTTGACTGTTCATTAGTTCATGAAAATGGGAAAATGGAGTATTCCAGAAGAATCCTGAAGTTAATATGTTCGGAGGGCCTTTTAGTGAAGGCTTATTGGGTTTTATGGAAACTAACCTATACGTATTTGGTGTTCTACATCTAAACTTCATGTTAGGTAAGAGATGTTAGGAAACCCTAATTTATTTTGTGCTCTGCACTCCAACATCTAGTGAACAACCTCATCAGGATATTAAAAGCTTTTAGAGCTTGTTAATATTCTATGGATTTGAAGCTTTTTTCCGCCATTGAGCCATATATGTTACTATTTATAGGCACGGTTTCTGAGAGTTAAATTCGTTTTTCATATGTCGAATTATGATTGAGGAGTCCCCTATTATGAAAAGGATTTTGATTCCTTTTGATTTAAGAATATTTAGCCCCTGATACAATGTCTTCACCTCAACTTGGTTGATGGATTCACCTAACCCCTAGGCATAGCTTATTCAGCAGATAGTTTTGTTGTAAGATCCGAACTTTGTTGAAGCTCCAAATTTTTCTCTCTTGACTTTAAGATATTATTACAAAATCATGAATATTCAGCATTTTACAGGACACATAAAGGTTTTTCAAACACATAATACATGCACAAAGATAATTTTAATTTTACCTTGAATTTTTGATTACAGACTTGCATTTGTATAAATTGCATCCTAAAACTAACTATTGAGATGATCAAATTCAGCGTGAGCTTTCATATTAGCTAACATTTTTTGTTTTTGAGCTAGCTCGGTGCTTTAGTCTAATGTTAGTAGCAATTTGTCGACATTGCTCAATGCCACCACAGAAATGTGTTCCAGCTCAACAATCTTGTTCGATAGTTCTACAATTTCATCATTGAAGGCTTCTTTCTCAAATTCGGATGTAAATAATTTATTTTCATATTCTTCCACCTGAATCTCTAGTTGAGATTTTGTCTATTTCCAATTTGGACTGAATCACCTGCATGCTTGAATGACCTACATGTTTGTACATGCATTTTCTTTGAGGGCTAACTCGTTTTGTACTCCCTGACACTGCGTTTAAAGATTTTCCAATACCCTAGTCTACTCTTCAATATGAAACTCAAGTTGAGCTTTGTCCGTTTCCAATTTGGACTGAATGGCCTGCATGCTCGTGCAAGCATTTTCTTTCAGGGTCATGTCCCTTTCTAATCCCTGAAACTGCGTTTGAAGATTTTCCACTACCCTAGCATATTTTTCAATCTGAGACTCAAGCTGAGCTTTCTCTATTTCCAATTTGGACTGAATGACCTAGATTCTTGTACATGCAGGCATTTTATTTGAGGGTCAACTCCCTTTGTACTCCATGAAACTATGTTTCAGTTCAATATTTTTGAACATGAAGCTGCTTCAAGATTTCAGAAACCAAATCAACCTTTTTGAATGTTCACAGTGTTATGAGAGAGGCACCACCCAAAGCATCATTGTTCACATGCACACAACTAGCACATGAAAATAGCCATGTGGTGTGGTATGGCATGGTCTAACGACATGTGCCACTAGTGACATATGTTGTTGCGTGTTCATATTGGCATTGTGGCATGCCCATATTGTGCCTCATATTACCTAACTAGACGAAGACATATATATAGATATTAGAAACCGGACCACAAACATTTAATGTCATTGTATTAATGGTAGCATTAGTTTCATTTTTTGAAATATGAATTAAACAAATCCTATTAACAATGATATTATAGTCTTTCACATGACATTATGGCCTCTTCCGCTTCTGTGCCTCGGGAAGAGGCCAAATAAGACGATCAAAAATCTTATTGGTTGCTAAAATGAAATGCCTCCATTTGATAGGTTGAACAACTATATTTCATGTAAAAGGGAAAATAAAATTTAGCTTTGTCTTGCATGGATTAATGCCAAGACTAAAAAAACAATTATCATAGTCCCATGTCGTAGGCGGCAAGGACTAATAAATAAATAAGATTGAGTGGGCTACACTTTCATCCCCAATTTGTTTTGCACTAAACTCCGCAAATTCCCACAAATCGATCATGGTTCATCCTTTCCTAATGATTTTCATTTCTACAAACCACCAACAACGAAAACCATCGTCTGATAAAATATTCAACATTTTAATATGCACAACTTTTGACGTATGTGCTCCTAGAGAATACCTAATTCTCAATTGCACTGTGACCATAAAACTCTATTATGAAATCCGATCCGAGCTATTTTATGTAAAATGTAAAAAAATAATGACATCTTCATCAAGGAAAAATTATGGTTTATTATTTTAAAGAAATGTTAAAGGTATATAATTATAAAAAGTAAAGAAATGCTAAAGGTATATAATTAAATAATAATAATAATAATAATGTAATTTTGTAATTTTTATAAATAAATTTTGATCAAAAATGTAAAACAAATAATAATATATTCATTGAGTAAGGAATTGTCGTATTTTAAAGAAAATGATAGTATAATAGTATGATAGGGTTCTTATATATATATTAGTAGGTATATATATAATACAATATAATATACTATATATATAATATATAATAGGTATAAGTAGTAGTTATTACTATACTCACCTATAATATAATATACATATATTATATAACTATATAATTTAATTTATAAATAATTTTATATTTGTTTTAATTTTGAAAAAAATAAAGCATAATTAATAAAAATAGTCATATGAACTGAGAAGATAGATAAGTTATTAGAGGTGGTAATTCTATGATTGTGGTTATTTATTGCTTAATGTCTGAGTAATTTCTTCGATAATTTAAAATTTTAAAATTTATGTTTATTTGAAGATGGAAGAATACACATGTGAAATAAAAATTAGTCAGTTAAATGATAATAATAATATTTTTGTTGCAGTAGTTTTTATTATTATTATTTTTGTTGTTATATATTTATCAATGGTAGACACAAATGAAACGTTATGTTATATCAACCACATTAATATTTTTAATGTGGTTTTATAAATTATTTGATAAACTCTTAAAAACTTTCATGACAGTTGTACCATATTTATAAATTGATACATAAAATAACATATTACATATATTATATTATATTATATTATTTGATTTTAATATAGTATATTAATTACATGTTATTATATAATGTATAATCAAAATAATATAACTTTAATTAATTAATTTATGAATTATATTTATAATATATTCAAATTAATTAAGTACAAAGGACAAATACATTAGTTGTTGAATGATAATGACTTTTTCTTAAATTTATAGTCACATCAATACAGTTTTTTTATTAATTTTATTTTGGTACAACTATTCAATTGAATTTAACCATGGTTACATGGATTGTGGTGCAAAAAGTGAATTGCAAATTCATAAATAGTATTTTATTGGTTTGGTATTATTTTATTATTTCCTTAGGAGGCCCATTTTAGACCTCAAAAATCCTGTAATGACATGAGAGTCAATAATTATGTTATCATACTCACATATATCTATGATTTCATAATCATGCATTATCATTTCATAACAATATCTACTAGGTAAACCCAAGACCAATACATCAAACAATTCAGGCTAGGGATTGGATCAAACAGACAAATATATACCTAGGGTTTCATTCATAAGATCTTACTATAACTATTACTAGGGTTTTATTTATAAACCCTAGAGATCTATGGTTTCATTATATAACAGAAAACCCTAAAGGACTAGGGTTTTTATCACGACATTATCAAAACCCTAAATTTCAAAATAACAGGATTTTATCATATAATCTAGACTTTATCAACAAATCTTAAGAAGACTAAGGTTCATAATCGACATTGACATGCCCTTAGCAATAATAGGCTAGCATTTTCCAGTGAACCCTTCAAGTTAGGGTTTCATAAGAATGATCAAACAATAAGAGATAATATAACAAGGGTAGATTCATCTAATGATTAATCACCCTAACAAGAATCTGTATGATTCAAAACCATATACATAAAGATGCTAGTAATGTACAACAAATTTTAAAAGAATGATCATTCCTTTTGTATGAAGAGAGCCTTGCAACAAATTTTGTAGTTTATGACGTACTTTGAGTTATTATTTAAAAAACCTTGTAGGACATCAGTTATTGAAGAGATTCCTTTGCAACAAAACTTCTTTCATGATTCAAGACTTTCCTTTGAAGTCTCCTCCATAACCTTTGCTTATTCTACAAGCTTTCCTAACCAAGGAAAATTATAAAGAAAAGCTATTAGTATACAATATAAACAAATCTCGATGTGAGGAGGAAATCAAACATAAAATATGAAACAAAGAACAAGATACTTATCTTTTAGTAAAATGGTGGAGGCTCCTAATAACTCAAAAAGTTATCAAATATGTATTATACCTACAAACTCTAGAAATCAAAACATATTACAAAACTTAAAATAGTACACTAAGAAGGATATGTAAAAGAGGACTTAATAATATAAGTCTTTGACTTCTGATTCCTCAGTCTTATTATTCTTAGGTGGAGCTTCATTGGTAACATTTGCTTGTTATATATCTCTCTTTTTATTCCTTGGCTTCTCAGGACATTGAATTTTGTAATGACCCATCTTATTATAATTGTAGCATTCAATCTTGGATAGGTCAAATTTATTCTTTGGTCCTTTCAACTTCTTGAATGTTCCCTTCTTCTTGTGATGAGAAAAATAGGCATTAGAGGTGTTTTCTTCTTCATCCTCCTTTTTGTTTACTAATGATATGTGGGTTTCTTCTTTACTACATGCATTCCACATTTTTTCAAAGTTTTTAGTATCCTTCCAACTGCTAATTCCTTATGTAAAATCACTCCAAGATTTTCATAGACCTAGAAGAGCAGCAAGCATGAGTTCTTTTTCTAGTACAACTTTATCTATAGTTTGTATTGAATCTTTTATTATAACAATACTTACAAAATATGATGACACAATATCATCTTTTGTCATTTTTATTGTCCTTAGTTCATCATTGAGGCTAGTCATCTAACCAATGTTCTTGATGGTGAAGAACTTAGAGAGGGCTTCATACATTTCTTGAGCATATTCTATGTTAGATATGTATGGTATTAAATTTTCCTTTACTCCATATACTATCAAATTCATGGCCAAGATTTCAGTTTCTCGATACTTATCTTTTCCCACATCATCTGTAGGTTTCTTGAATTTTTCTTGAACAAGATAATTTTTTTTATGTTTAGCGAGGATAACATCTATCCTCTTTTTCCATGCCCTATAATTGGAGGCTCCTTATAGCTTGTTGTTTGCCTTCATTATAGTTGACATAGTATCTATAGATAATAGGCTTCTCTTCTTATATAATCATTTTTCTTAGTGACATTCCTTGAATATATCTTCAAGCTACCATTTTCTTCCTTCTTCACCTTAGCTCTGATACCATGTTAGAAAATTAGAAAGGCAAAAAGCTTTTCTTATGTTCATAATTACTTGTGTTGTTCTTGTATTCTTAATATCTTCTTTATGTTTTTATTTTCAACAAGCAATCATAAAAAAAAAAACATGAATATCAATGCCACCAGATGTAGGCACTAAACCGAGGCTAAAACCCCTCTCTAGGGGAAAACCCAGTCAAACTCTTCCACTAATCAAATTAAGATAGACCAAGACCTTAGACCTAACCAAAATACCTTCCTCCTCCACCAAGCCATCCTTCCAATATGATTTAACAAACTTCAATGGTCTCTTCTTTTTAGCAACTACAACCCAACAACAACCCATAATTTCAACCTCTAGCAACTTCAGAATTTCAGCCCCCGGCAACAATCCAAAATTTTGACCCCAACAATCTCATAATTTTGACCCAGCTACAATCCATAAACTTCCCACATGTGAAATATAAATTACCCAATAACTCAATTTAGGTCTTCCAACTTCTTCTATCATTACACAAAAACTTTGCTACCTTTTTCTGCTTCTCCTTCTAGTAGATCAAAATTGATGAGTGTTGTGGGCCATTTTGTCACATTTTGTCAATAGGCATGTTAACAGGATCAATCAACATCCTTCTACCCCTTGTCATCACTATTGCAGAAAGCCCTAAGCATGACTCTCCCTAATCCCTGAATTTTTGTCTCTAACTGCTTCATTTGAGTGATTTTAAGGCCCAATGCACCCTGCTGCCTTAGGAGACTGCATTCACCAGTAGGTTGACCCTCTCTAGACCTGCATTGATCACCAATGGGTTGCCCCTTGTTGGGGTTGCGTTGATTCTATAAATTCGAGAAAAATAAAAATAATCTTGAAGCTTCCTCTTCCAAAAGCTTCCAGGAGTTGTTACAACCATTTACCTTAGATGAACGTCTTGAATCCTATCTTATCTTGCCTTGGATATTTCACCCCTTATCCCTTGATCTCATACTCCCATAAAGAGTGGGTCTCAAGCCTAGATTGATAAATGGATAAGAATCCATAGTGTACCATCCTCTTCTATAAATTTACTTCCATCCACAAGCTAGGGGTTTGCTTTTGGAGATAGTTTCTACCCTCAAGTCGTTGTTGCAAGAGTTATTATTCCATGCATTAGGATGACATAGATATACACTTTGTGACAAGGAAGGACAAGTCAACTTGGAGGAGCTCTTGTACAAGATCAACTCTATATGTAACTCTCTCAATTTCTATTAATACAAGGACTACATTGTTTTCCTATATGTGATCTTGTGATTTCATGTATTTCAATACCATGTTGATATATTGAATGAAGTGATTAGATTATGCTACATAGATGTCGTATATCTTTGGTTTGTGTTGTCTGACTGTGCAGGTTCTAATTATAGCAATCAAAGCTAGGATTGGAGTGTAAAATCCAAGAGTGGAGTGAAGCTTGTGACAAATTCTAGGTATGCTTCATCCCATTGTCTATTTACTTTAATGAAGACATTATATTCCTTCCTTTCTTTTGTTCTAGGTCAGTCCACCAAGCCTAGGGAAGACACTTTTGTCTGGAGTCATAGATTCTGTATAAAAATGAGTGTGTTTCCACCAAATGAGTCGAATTGTTGCCTTTATATAATGTTTGTGTGAGGTTAAATTCCCTTGATGAGGTTGACTTGTCCTTCTTAAGGACGAATTGGCGAAGGAGACCTAAAAGACATACTTTACATTAAAATAAATTTCTTTCTTGATAGATGAATCCCAAGAAGTGATCTGCAAAATTCTATGGATATTCCACCAGACAATTTGTCACAATATGTTTGATAATAATATAATAAAATTATGAATTTCTACACTATACTATTGTATTGAACTTCTAGATCTGTAAATTTAATTGTAATTAGTGCATGCATGTGAATGGAAATTAAACAAAAAAGTAGAGAATGAAAAAATAAGATCTCACACACACATAAGGCATATAATATGCTCTGAGAAACCCTTTCGGAAGAAAACCTAGTTGGAAGGTAAGGTTGCTTCACTCTCTTTCTCTATCTGGAAATATGGTTGCAGGTACAAAGAAGTAATGCTTGTGGCCTGTGGGTTGATATAGTGCACATATTCTCTCTATGTTCTCTACTTCCTATCTCTCATGGATATCTTTAATCATCTATGGAACAAAATGCTCTCAAAAGAATGGAATACCTCTTCCTCTGAGTGGCCTGGTTATAACACAGCCCAATAGCCTACTAGCGGTTAAGTTCGACTATATCAACTCTTAACTAGAGTTACAATATAGAATCTTCTAAATTATTTTACATCAAATACACGTGGCTAGCCCCTTTTCCATGAATAATAGGGGTTGATGCGGCATCCTCCCGAACTATAGGTGTGAAAACAAGAAGGTCAACTTCTTAGTGGCATAACTTTTGCATACAAACTCCAATTGATGTGCTTCATGCACCATTCAAAAGATATTTATTTATAGAATAGGATGAAAATTTGCAGCACTAATGTGGAAAACTTTTACCCCCAAAAAAAAATGTCGTTTGATGCATCAAAATTCTCCTGAAAGGTTTTAGACCCCATTTTGCCAAACTGGGTCCCGCCGGTAAAATTGTCTTTTCCCACTCTGAATGCATCGAGATGGATGACAGATAATATAATGATCCAATATGGATCAAGAAGGGTCTTTTACATGGTGACAAGGACTAAGACTCTTGACATAAACCCTAGAAGCCTACAATGGAGGCTTTGATCTAAGAACAATTGACCCAAGCATGAAACCCATGATTTAATAAGCCAATTTCTCTTAAAATAGTTTTTTTTTCTTTCTTTTGACAAATATATTACACCATGACTCAAATAAAATTATGAAGACCAACACTAATTACATTCTTCAACAAGGAGGATCACTATGTCTTGTAAATATTTGTGATATATTAATAGAAGGATGTTACCAACTAAAAAAAAAACTATTCCTTTTGGGTCATGTCTTTTGATTTTCTCCTATGCTAACCAAATGACTTCAAGCTACTTCTTTTCTCTTGATGCACGTTGATTATTAGTAAAGAAAAAAATCCTATTGGAAGAGGGAAATCAAGCCAAATTCTCTTTTGATTCCTTGTCAAAGTGGAAGCAATATCATTAATCATAGTCTAATATGAAATATCCCTAAGGAGTAATCTATCAATAACACATTTGGGAAGAAGGTGAGGGGTTGACTCACATCCATATACTCTACTATAGGAAAACTCTTTCTTAATAAACAAACCCCCTATATCATTAATTCCATCTATGGTCTCCTGGGTAAACCTAGGGGGTGATTGGCTTCTCAATATGATATGTAGAGGGATCATAAAGTTATTGGATATTTCAAAATTTTCTACGATTCACTGCCCACACAACTATGAGCAATAAATATGTATTGAGTCATAATTAGGAGACTAATGTCAATTAATTAATAAAAATGTATTCTTATAATAGATTACATCTATAACAAGGTTACCAACATAATGAGAATTGTGACCTCAAAACAAGAATTCCAGCCCTAAAATCCCATATTTTTGTGTAAAAAACACCCCAAATGTAAAATTGGTGATCCAACATCACTTTTTTTTTTTTCATTTCAAGTTTAAATTACAACAATTTTCAATCATGAAAATCAAAACCAAATATCACAACTGTGAAATACATGAAAAAATATCTCAAATGCACAGGTGGTGATATAACATATTTTTTTTAAGGGTTAAAAATCCAACATTTTTCAACCATGGCATTAGAGACAAAATATCATGACTATGAAAAACCTTAAAATTCAATACCTAAATTAGAGAGTGGTTCTACCAAGAGAAAAAAATTTAAGATTAAAATTATAACACAATTGAAATTCAAACCTAAGACAACTTCACGAGTGGTACAACATTGAAGATGCATGAGGAGACAATGTTTTGGGGAATGAAATTGAAGAAAATTTCATCAAAGATTTTACATCTACCCTAGAAAAAGCCAATATAGAAGAATTGACTTATATGACCAAAGAATTTTTAGGCAAATTTATGTCATAATAAATGAAAAAACAGTTTGGTTGGTCGTTTTTGATTGGGCATTAAAATTGCAATGCTTTTTTAACTGTGGTTTATAAATAATCATTAGCATAAAAAAATTAATAAAAAAACACCATTTCTCAAGAAAGGACAACATAACACATTTTTAAATTTTTTAACAAAAAATAAAAATATTGATTTTTTTTAAGAAAAAACAAATTAAATAGTTAGAAAAAAAAACAAAAAAACAAAAAACTTTACAAAATTAATAAAAATAAATTTAAAACCATATTTTAAAGTAATTTAGAAAAATAACTTTAAATAAGTTAAAAATATACTAAAATATATTAATTTTTCTTTTAAAAGCAAAAA
>APFE031487653.1:55159-81432 GCA_000404065.3 Pinus taeda | reverse complement strand
GGTGATAGTAATATTCTTGCTAGAATGGTTGATAATTTGGGTCAGTCTATTGGAAATGTTGGAACCAATATTTCTCGACGTTGCTCTATAGAGAATATTATTGAATACGAGAATGTGAGTATAATTTTCCTCTTGGCGGAGCACGGGTTATTAATGCATATTTATTTTGAAAGGTTTAGTGGTTTTCAATGTTAAGTTTATATTGTTTTATGAATGTATGTTGATTTTTTTTTGCAGAATTCTATTGAGGTGAATAGTGGTCGTGAAACAAGTTTGCAAGCAATATCCGTTAGACGACTTGCACCTGGATGATGCAACAATGAAGAAAATGTAAATTGTTTTTTTTTTCATTAACAAATTTGATTTTTTTTCTTGTAGATATTTCGTTCTTACAAACATTATTTTCTTTCTTCCAAGAAGAATTTGGTCAGGTGTAATGAATATAGAAGAATGATTTCCCATTTTTCTATGGAAAGAAATGATAAAACCAATATTGTAGTTCCAAAAGTTGTTTCGCATGATAGCCAATCTAGAATGGTGTTTTGTAGAGAAAATGAAATTGTTCGCTATCATTTTAGTGAACAAATGGTTGATGTGCATAAAAACTTTTGGTCGAGGATTGATAGTTTGTTTGTTGTGCATATGTGCCAAGTATGCAATGAATGTTATCCTGGTATACAAGTTTTTTGTAAAATATGTAAATCTGAGAAAGGTGTTCATTGCTTTTCCCACTTTAACAACATGGATCCAGGGGAGTAGCCTGAGTTTCTAAGAGTTTTGACACAAGTTGAAAAAACTCTAATAGCACGGGTAAATCCAATATTGCAAGTGACGCATGCTTGTGGTGGTCAATATAAATATAGCGGCCACACGATATGTTTTCCACAAGATATTTATTCAATTGCAAAGAAGCTTCCATGACATGTTGAATAACTAGATATTTTTATTATAAGAAGGCGAGGTGTTCAATCTGAATACTATGAATGCTATGTGAAGAGACAATGTGCGATGGATGCATTGCGTTTTAAAATTGAAATGGAAAAGTACTACATGGATGTGGAAATTGACATGGATTCAGTTGGTTCTCTCCTAGAAAGACCTACTGATGTTTCTAGTAGGTTACAATATGTTGGTAGTCATGTTGATGATATACCTAGGATGGATGCAGAGATTGAAAGAAACAAGGCTAATTGTTTGCACTGTCGCCCGTCATCCTTTATTTCTTGCTTTCCTAATGAGTCCTGGGAAGTTGATCGAATCAAAAGATTTATTAAGAATGCAAATAACATATTTGTTGAACCAATAGATTGGCCAAATATTAGTACATCTCCCATTAATGAATATAATACTGAAGGACTGCTAGATATGGTGTTCCCCACTTTATTCCCTACAGGTGATGTTGATTGGTTGCATCCTTGAATTTGCAATGTTTATATGCATGAATATGGTTCGCATATGTTGAGATTTTATGATCAAAGATCTGGAAGGCATCCTTGGTTTCGATATTTCTTGTTGAATATGATTATGTGGCATCGTAATGAGGGAAAAACGTCATTTTTTTTAACAAAAATATTCATGAAAATGTGCCTACAACTGTTCAAGAGTTGTGTCAACAACTTTCTAATTTGCAAAATAGTAAGTTGGCTGAGAAATTAATGCATTTTGGATCTTGTCTTAGGGGTACAAGAACTTATTAGACAAAGTGTCATTCTGAATTCACTAATATGATCAACCAATTGGGTTGCCCTACTTTGTTTTTTACATTGAGTGCAACTAACACAAAGTGGCCTTTGCATAGTGTTATGCCTTTAAGCAGATATTGTCATCGAAAAAAGTGAGCATACCATAAATATTCAAAATGTTATTTGGTACCCGCAGATAGTTGTTATATACATGCACCAAAAATTCAATATCTTCGTGACATAATCTTGTAGAGATATCTTGGTGCTAGAGACTTTTGGTATAGGTTTGTTGTTCTTCCTTTTCGATAATTTTATAATGATTTAAAGGAAAATGTATGTTGTTATTATTTTTTATTACATGTTAAATGCATGTTTTCAATATTTATAGGTAGGAGTGACAGCATATAGGTTCCACCCATATCCAAAGTTTTTTGTGGTTGCTTGAAGCGGGATATGGAAACATTGGATTGGTCCAATGCGACTGTTGTTGGTGTAGCAAAGTAGTACTTTGAAAAATATGTTACAACATGTAATCTGAGTGACATACACCTTCGAAATTTCATGATCCCTCGAACTTTAAATGATGATCAATGTGTTTTGAACACTGAACAATTTTTTTCTTGCAATACCTAAGAAGATTATGAGCATTTACTTAACCGTGTGCAAAGGCATACAAAATGCAATGTTGATTCTTGTTTAAGTAAAAAAGGGTTTGTTTTTTCATGTCACTATCATGCTCCATGGAAGGTTCGTGCGAAGTCAACATTGTCAATAGATGAAAAAGGGAGAAAAAAGTATGAACGAGCACGAAATGATGACCGTTTAAATGTTCATAATGTTGATGTTTTAACAATGTGGCGAGCAAATGTTGATTCTCAGCCAATTCTTTCTCGACATTAGGTTTTAAAGTATATTGCAAAATATTCTTCAAAGGCAGAGAGAAGATCTGAAATTTATCATGAAATGTTTACTAGAGTCGCTGGTGGGAGTGGATCTGAAGCTCCTGTATTATCTGTGTAGAGAAGGCTTCTTGTTGAGACGCTTGTTAAGCATGACGTTGGAGCTCAAGAGTCATGCCATTTGTTGTTAAAGCTGCCTCTTGTTGTCTATAGTCAGCGATTCTTCTCCTCGAATGTTAGCAAGAAAGTGTACCAAAGGGTTTCATTGCATTCTGATGAAGTTTTAAGTGGAAACAATTTCATTCAAGTTTATCAAAGCCAACCTATTTTTTTGGAACATTTATGCTTGATAGAAACAACAAGATCATGGAGTTTTGAGTAGAAGCATAAGCAAGAAAAATGGAGGACATGTGATAAGTAGGCTATCATTCGTGTTTGGACACGGTTTTATGTTGTTCCTGATGAGGGGTCAGAAGAGTTTGAAACATTTTATTGGAGTGAGTTGCTTTTATTCAAGTCGTTTTGTGACATTGGCTCATATATTGGGTAGTCTATTGAAAGTATTGTTGAGAGTTGGAGAAATTGGAGATAACGTGTGTGGCATGTTGATCGAGGTCCTTTGCCAAATGAAGCTGATGAAGAGGATGTGGAGCTACTTATACATGAAGAAAATGTTGATTGAGATTTTGAAGAGTGGTAGGTATTTTCACAGTTATTTCCTTCAAGTTGTGTAAACATTCCAGACCCTTGATAATCTTGGTAGAAGGGACTTTGATGTTTCTTATAATTGGAAAGAAATGATGGTGTCAAATGAGTTTGTAGAAGAAGGGGTCAATTTTGTAAATGATTCGCAGTCTACAGGTGTTTTGAATTGTGGGTTTGTTAGGGACACATATTTGTCACCTTCCTCTCTATTAGAAAAAAACTAGTTTCTTTTGAAATTATTTTCGACATTTTGCTAATGGTGAAAATGATGGTGCTTTAAAAATGATTATTCAAGGTACTGCTAGAACAGGGAAGTCTTCTCTCATTGGGCATATTTCTCATGCTCTTTCTAGTGCAACAATGAATGGAAAAAGTCCTTTTTTATTACTTGCTCCAACTGGTAAATTTGATTAAAGCATGCATTGGAGAACCATGGATAACCCCTCTAGTAAATGGTAGACCTGCAAACTACTTCAAAGATACTAGGGGAATCAGGCAGGGCTGGCCTCTGTTCCCCTTCCTGTACATTCTAATGACAGACTCTCTAAGCCGAAATCTCTTTGATGAGAAGCTCAAAGGGACTCTTCCTGGCATTAGGGTGTTACCTGGAACAACCCCTATCGACCATGCCTTGTTCGCAAACGACTCTATCCTTTTGGGTGGAGCCTCTATTAAAATAGCAAGAGCCTTCAACAGAGTAATCCAAAGCTTCTGCAGAGTGTCTGGAGCTATGGTCAATAATAGGAAAAGTGCAGTGTACGACTGGGTTGTAGACCAGCAATCTATTCTCAGGATTGCCCAAGCCCTAGGCTTCATCGAATATGTATCTTGGGAAAAATTCAAGTATCTTGGCCTGCCTTTCACCTTGGGCACTACTAAGGCCCCTCATTGGATGGAAATTATCAGCAAAATCAAGGCAAAAATGACTACTTGGGGTAGACAGTGGCTTACCACAGCTGGTAAGCTCACTCTGGTCAAGTCAGTCCTCTCATCCCTTCCTATCTACCGGTTCTCTTTCCTTTTACCACCAAAAATGATTACCGATCAATTAGGAAAGTTGATTCAAAATTTTCTATGGCAAGGAGGAAAGCGGAACCAAAAAAAATTCTATATAGTAAGCTGGGACACAGTGAAAAGGCCAATACCTGAAGGTGGACTTCAGGTAAGAGATCCTGTGTTGGCTAATCTAGCAATGGGAGGGAAGATCCTTTGGAAAATCTTCTCAAACCAAAGACACCCTGTAAGTCAAGTTCTAATTAAAAATTATCTACACAGACTGTCAATAAAGAATATGAAGAAGGAGCTTCACACAAAGTAACCATGTTGTGGACGTTGTGTAGCCAAGGCTGGAATTTCTTCAAAGAACAACTCTATAGAATTCCAAGAAATGGGAAAAGAATTAGACTGTGGGAGGACAATATCATGGGTATCCAACCCCTAAGCCTTGCACCAGAAATAACAGACTTGCGTAACTGGCTCATCCAAAAAGGTATCCACAAACTTGCTGACATTTGCGCATGGGATTCAACAGGGAACTGGAATAATTGGGACCTACATCACCCCCCTGATTGGGTGCTCCCTCAGCTCCACCAATTATTAAAAAAACTCATTGGTTTAGCTCTTGTGCACCTGCATTTGAGGGACAAGTGGGGTTGGGGGAAGACCGGATCTTACTCAGCTTGGCTTAGTTTTGCAGCTCTCCAAGAACAACAACATCAGATCCATACTACAAAGCTTTAGCAGCATATTTGGGACCCATTTGGACTCCCAAAAATCAACTTCTTATGTTGGACTCTCATGCACAGAAGGACCCTCACTGGGGAAAACTTAGAGAAAAGAGGTATAGTAGGTCCTCACAGATGCCCTTTATGTTGCAAGGACCAGGAAACGATCGATCACTTGTTCATTGACTGCCCCTTTTCTCAAGAGGTCTAGTTGCAAGCAATCATGGGGCTCAATGCCAAAATCCCTCATCAGTCTTCATTGGTTAGTCTTTTCGCATCCTGGAAGGATCGATATCCACACTCTTTGAACAACAACTCAACTTGGACTAAAATCTAGAATGCAATCCCAAAATATATATGCTGGGGAATCTGGTTGGCTAGGAACGAAGCCATCTTCAACAACAGACTTCAATCCACCAACATAGTAACTTCCAAGGCCAAAGCCTTGCTACTGGAAACTTTTGAAAATAGACCTCATAAGTAAGACAACTCCCTACTCCCTGAAGAGCTCTGTTGGCTAAGTGATTCCCTAAGACGAGCAAGCATCAAGAAGAATATCTACTTGCCTAATTATAATCCAAAGTGGCATCTTCGGATCTCTAAGGCGAACTTTAAAAAATGGTGGAAAAAATAGGGAATAGAAGGGAAAATTCACGATCTTCTTCGACGGAGCCTCCAAAGGAAACCCGGGGATTTTAGGAGGAGGAGGAATAATTTACTCCACAGATGGAAAAAAACAGGACAACTACAATTGGGGTCTACGACAGAGCACCAACAATTAGGCTGAGATCCTAGGTCTACTCAAAGCGTGTCAGTTGGCTCAAAGGAACATAGGGGAAAACCTTCAAATCTTCGGGGACTCAGAATTCCTAATCAAAACCCTTAATAAGGGCGACCAACTCAATAGCTCTACTCTAAACAAGACCCTAGAAAGAATAAGAAATATGACTCAAAACGTCGCATCCTACTCATTCTACCATGTCATGCAAGCTTAGAACAAGGAAGCTGATATAATGGCTAACAAAGGATGCCTTATAGATCAAGGTATTCTGGTGAACAATGAGGGTGAAGCTGAAAGGAACCCAATTCCTTAACAGGCAAGTAGAGTTGTTCAAGGACAGATTCTCGCAGTACAAAGGCTGGCACAGATAGACTTTCACTGTCGAGAAAGAGTAATAACAGGGTGCAGATTGGATTTCATACAAAAGAAGGCCTTGATGGATGAGATGCGTAGGCTCAGGGAGGGGGATGATTTGACGGCCATCACAAGCTAGAAAAGGTGGGGGGTTAAAGATGGGGGGCATGGTAAGCAACTTTTTTCGCATCGCTTTCGGCTACTGGGCAGTATTCCACAAATCGGACGCGATGTACCTCTCAGCCTAACACGTGGTAGACCCAATTTCGCGTGCTTCTGTGGAAATAAAGGCCAGACAGTGGTTAGACGTGATCAGTGTTGGATCAGAGTGGGGGAAGATCTGACATTCATCGCGTTCTTTTCATGGCGAGGTCTTATCCTAGTCGTGGGGAAGGGTACGAGGTTGAAGCTTCGACAACAAGGGATGCGACAAGCGTCGGATCTGGGTGGGGTCGATCTGACAGTCACCACGCATTGCAAATGGAGGGGAGTTATTTCGCTGGGAGAGGTAAGCAGGTTTTATCGCACCGCTCTTGACTGCTTGGCAGCATTTTATGAAATGGAAGTGATGCCACTTAAGGGCCGACGCGTGGCAATACAAAAACACCCATATCATGCACTCCTAAGGAGATAAGGATCATAAAGCGTTGGACATGATATGCGTCAGATCTGGGTGGGGGAAGATCTGACGACTATTGCGTTTTGAACATGGCAGGGGTTAACCTTGAAGTGCGACTGGGTATGGTGGAAAATTTAGGCTTTCAATAAATTCATTTTAATATCTGTGGGTTTGTAATTTGGCCATGGAACATAGTTTTTGTGGGTTTTAACTAATCCAGGAAAGTACCAAAGTAGCAAGGAAAAGAGGAAAGAAAGACAGGACACTAAGTCGACAATAACAAAGCAAGCATCACTCATCCTGCCAAGTGCGTCAAATTCAGCAACTAATCTCAGATACAAAAGTCAGATTAGGAGGACTCTATTGAGCCAAAAGTCTCACATTTGTTTGTATTCAAGGTGTTTGGCATGCCCAACCTCTTTTTTATAAATAAAATTCAACTGTTTCTGTTAAAAAAAACATCAAATAGTTGTCCTACAGGTAGAATGTAATATGCTTCAGAATATGGTTATCGACCTAAGCGAAGGAATCCAAGCAGGGTTATGATCTTAATATCTCGATCTCACCTTAGTCTACAACATGTACCAAAACCCCTAAAATTTCGTAAGAGTTCCTACTATTGATGAAATGTATTTTCAACAATGTTATATAGTGATGAAGACAACAAGGATTTGAAGATGCAAAAAGAACAAATATAGCATCAACTGTAAATTCAAGCGGGGTTATCTTCCTAATATCCTTGCACCTTATTCTTTCAAATGAATTATTTTTATTGTTTGAATTAACCCTTTAGTGTGATTGTGTTTAGAATATATTTCCCATGTGTGGAAACAAAGGGTATAATATCTATAGCTCTTTCTACAAACACACAATACTCAACATATCCAGTTTGAGATTCTTTGTTTGGACTCATTGAAATTAATGTTGTTATTCTATACCAATATATAAGTAGTATCACTTACATCATCTACCTTTTTCCATATAGAATTAGTCATTTACTTCATTTTTACTGCCTAAATTGGTAGCTTGATATCTTTCCCATCATAATTGGTCTTTCGTCAAACCCATTATTATTATTACCTCATTGGGTGACTTAGCCCATTTTCTATCTAATTTCAATTCTTTTGAATTTGACTTGCCTTCTTATTTCACTTGGTGCCTTGAAACCTTTCACATCTCATTTGGATTTTTCCAAATCCTTATTGGTTTAGCATATTCCCTATTCCAATAGATTTACATGAAAAATCATACTTTCCACCAATTCCACAATACCTTTTGACACTTTATTTCTTAAGTTGGAAAGATTTCACCTATTTGACACCTCCTTCAAATTCCTTGTAAGCTTTTTATAATGTCTATTTGACACTCTGTTTTGGACAGATTCTTTAGAACCACCTCTCTATTACTATGTGACATTTTCATAGAGTCTTTGCTCAATGCTACCAACTCATTCCCATGAGTTTGCTAATCTTTGCTTGCATTTAGAATATCACTCTACTATTGACCCATAACATGATCATCTTGACTTGATATTTAAACATGTTACACTACCCTATTACGACTCTCACCCAACCCGTTTTAGTTGTTCCAATACCTTCATCACTTACAATTCTTTTGTTGGAGAAAAATATGCTTATTGCTTGCTTATTTTCCATTTCATCCAGTTAACACTATGCCCATCTTTTCAATCTCCTAATCTCCTATGAGTAGTATCCACCAACCACTTACCCACATTTCACCTTAACATTGTGATTTTTTGCCCCATTTTAGTTCCATTGCATATGTGATTATACAACATCATGACGGCTTTAAAAATTGACCAATAAAACCTTCAATGCAAAAATAAGACCAAAGGAATAATACAATTCTGTTAAAGTGAAATGGGAGCGTAATGGCTAAGACTTGTGTACATGGTCTAATAGTTATGAACCATCGATAACAAGAGAGATCATCAACTCAAACCTCCCATAGGGGAATCATAACTCAAATTCCGTAAAAGGAAACCAATATTTTTGTTCAATGTTGATCGATAAATAAGCACTTCCCCTCTTTTATTAAAGCATTATATATCTATAATTTTCCCACTTGCCATTTAATTCAGTAAATTTTGTAGTCACCCTTTCAATCTCCCCTTAGTGCCACTGTGATTTTACATCCTACCTAAGTTACACTTGCACATCTCCTTATACAAGACCATGTAGATAGATAAGAGACCAAAAAAACATTTAATATGGATACAATGTCAAAGAATGAGGAAATGTTATTAAAAGTGCAATGGTAATGTAACGATTAGAACTTATGTGTTTTGTTTAAAAATTATGTGCCATTAAGACTAGGAGATATGATCAACTCAAATTGCACATATGAGGAGCATAACTCACACTTTGCAGGAAGTGAGACATAATATTCATCGTCATTCACTTAATGAGAATGACTCACTTTATTCCCCGGCTACAACTCTTGTGCTTACAATCACCACCTATGTTGACAAATGTAGTAGAGGAACAAGAGTTAACTCACATTAACTAACATGCTCTACACAAAAGCACAATCCCGTCCCTCTTGCCCAACTTCTTGATACCCATAAGAATCATTATATATGCAAACAAAATAAGTAATCATTTCCCCCTTACTTCAAATGCATGTAGATGGGGCTCATAATAAACATGTTAGGACCCACATAGGGAGTCTCTACGGAAATGGTTAATTAGCCATCCAAATTTTGGGATACAATACAATTACTAAAATTGTCATAGCCAAAAAATGGATTTAAGGATATGTAACAATACTTAAAACCGACACTAGTTGATAGCAATTCATGTGATAAGAATGAACATCAAACTTGTCCTCATGCACATGTTCATATCCATGTTACATACACACCCAACGATTTCTTTAAATTGGGCTTCCACTTTTACTTTATGCCCAGTGCACAAACATGTAATTTCCAACCATAACATATAAAAAAAAATATACATTTTTATCCAACAATCGTAAGATTGAAGTACCTAGTTGCTAATTCATCAAGATGACCATATATGAAAAAGCAACATCCATTTAAAAAAGTAAAATAATAAACCCATAATTTGTTACAAATCAGATTACGATGAAAACCATGCAACAATTTTAAGCATGATAGAGTCTTAAGAAATTCATTTTCACAAACTATTACAATCTTAGTTCCATGATGAATAAAACCAAAAATGTATGGGCCTATTCAACTTTCAAACCCATCACCAAACTGTCAATTATTGACAGTCCAATTTGCATCTTGTTGAGAAACTTCCACAACATGGGTGAATAGAAGAATGATAATACCTAATATGGGAAGAATAATCATAATAGTAGGAATGGTCAAATTACATGGATTCAAGAGCTGAACATGCTACTCTTTTATTCATTCTTTTGATTTTATTTTGAAACATGCTAGAATCAGTGATAATGTTAGCCATAGCCCTTGGATCAATGAGATATCCCCCTATGATCTCTTAATGGCTCTAAGACCCACCCATCCCCACCAATGTATATTTTGAAGTTCCTAGTTCATTTTCCTTTTCTTTTTTGTTGGTTAACCATCTCCCAGGCTTAATTATAAATCGTTATTTTGAATATAATTAGTAATATCTTATTAGTTATAAGTATTTTCAATATGATTAATAATTTAAAAATCTTATTCACAATTATAATAGTTTGTTAACATCAAGTTTAATTATTTGTTAATAATTTGTTTTTCTTTAGAAATCTCGATTATGATAACATGTGGTATTTACAAACTCATTTAATGTTTGATTTTTTTATTATTATATAAATGTGAATGCATGAAAGTATAACTGAAAACATGTGTGTGCAAACTAACATATTATACACCTTAGCAGGAATTCAAACTAAAAGTTTTGTACATTACATAATCATTTACATTACAAGTATGAATTAACATTTTGTATCTGCCATTCTACATTCCATTCGATGGCACTGCCATATTAATTAGTCATATTAGATGACTATAGATTATATGGAATGTATAAAAATGATTTGGTTAAGAAGTATTTTGATTCCTAAATTTTGTGAAATAAATTTTGAGAAGATTCAATTCACCTAACACACACAAAAAATTGTCAATGTATTTTTATAAATAAAAGAATGAATCATATCAAAATCAAAATATCTAAACACAAATTGCATTAATATAAATTGTACCAACCTAGATCCATATTAAACCCAAATACATCCCAAATACATAAACAATAAGAGCAATTTTTATCATTTAATTCTATATCAGGTATTAATTATTTTATATTAAAAATAAGACATATATCACCTCACTTAGAATCCTCATCTAGTTCTTGATAATTGCATTGATTTTAACTTTACATTATTCATCACTAAGGCGCACAACCTGCTTTCCAATGTTTTTGCCTTCAAATAAACCCGCAAACGCAGCTGGTGTATTCTCCAAGCCATCAGCAATATCTTCAACATATACTATTTTTCCTTCTTTTATGTAGCCTCTTACCTTCTCCGCAAACTGAGGGTACCTCTCCCAATAATCAGAGATAATGAAGCCTTCTATCTTTAGCCTCTTGATTATCACTTGCGTCAAGTTTTTAATACCTTGGCCTTCCTCCAGATTGTATTGTGAGATCATCCCACAAGCAGCAATACGGCCATGGTCGTTTATATTTTCCAGAACTGCGTCAAGCATCTCACCACCCACATTATCAAAATAGATATCAATCCCGTTCGGAAAGTACCTGGGAAGAAGTGAAACACAAATTTATCAGATGTTAAAATTAAGGTTTTGTTCAGAAATATCCTTACCAATCAGTCAATCTAAATGAGTTTGAATTTATCTAAAAGTAAAAATACAACTATGCTGCAGTTTGAATGAGTTAAACAATTATGAAAAAATATTTTTTCTTAAGGTTTTGTTCAGAAATATCCTTACCAATCAGAGTTTGAATTTATCTAAAAGTAAAAATACAACTATGCTGCAGTTTGAATGAGTTAAACAATTATGAAAAAATATTTTTTCTTAAGAGATCAGATGTTCAAATAGTTGAGTATCAATATCTAATATCATTATGGAAGCATTAGTTGAGTATCAATATCTAATATCATTATGGAAGCATTTGAATGGTAGGGCAATATGAAAATACACTGGAGACCCATTCCTTTCTTGTCTTTATGGGCCATATGGAAATGGGGAATAGGGCTCTATTTCTTGCAAACTTGGACAATTATTCCTCTACGCTCGAATCCATTCTCACACAATATAATACACTACTTTTCACCAAAAAGACTCTGAAAATGGGTGGCAAGAAGACACACTCTATGGCACCCTCAGGTGTCCCACGGGCCTATTTTGATGGGGCTGCTCAACATGGATGTTGTACCTGTGGGGTTTATGTTATTCCTACTGAAGGGCAGCATATTGAAATATATTGGAATGGAGGTAATGGGACAAATAACAAAGCATATTGAAATATATTGGAATGGAGGTAATGGGACAAATAACAAAGCTGAGGTTATGGCACTGGCAGGTCTACTCACAATCTGTAACTTTCTCAACATCCAAAATCTGCAAATTTATGGGGATTCAAAAGTGATAATTGATCATGTATAGTCTATACATGTCATAAAAAGCCTCAATCTTTTGGGATGGCTGAACATGATAGAATCCATAAGGAAATTCAGGAAGGATTATTCTATAGATCACATTGACAGGAAAAACAGTGTGGTTGATGGGCTATCTAAAAAGGGTCTTGCCTCTCAATATAATGTCTGGATGTCTGGATGATAAGTATAACTGTGGACAGAAAATCTCACCATATTCAGGAGTTTAATATGCCGGGTACATAACTCTCTCATTCCTTGGCACCAATCTAGTACGTATTAGGACCCCTTTTCCTATGAATATGCTTTTTTGGTTGGTTTTCCATCTTTTCCGTCGTGTTTTTCTGCTGATACTTCTTACAGCCTACCTATGGTATTGAATTTTTTGATGAGGATCTGTGGTTGGGGGCTATGTTAGTGCCACCCACTAATATTTTTGCTAAGTCAAAGATCTACAAATCTATGTGAATATCAAAATAGGGATATGATGCACTGTTATTTTCTCATAACGAATTAATAGATATACAACGTTTTTCATGCTGAAAAAAGAATTTTTTGATGAGGATTTGTGGTTGGGGGCTATGCTAGTGCCACCCACTAATATTTTTGCTAAGTCAAAGATCTGCAAATCTATGTGAATATCAAAATAGGGATATGATGTACTGTTATTTTCTCATAATGAATTAATAGATATACAGCGTTTTTCGTGCTGAAAAAGTATATCTAATATGCTGTCTAACTTAATTCTAATTTTACAATTATATTATTATTATTATAAAATAAAAATAATGACCTTTTCTAATAAACAAGATATAATAACAAAGTATATCTAATATGCTGTCTAACTTAATTCTAATTTTACAATTATATTATTATTATTATAAAATTAAAATAATAACAGTCTCTAATAAACCAGATATAATGACAATCTATGATAAACAACTGTCATCTAGATACACCCTTTACATGTAATTAAAAACTTATATAGATATAATAACAATCTATGATGAACAACTGTCATCCAGATACAGACTTTACATGTAAATGAAAACATATATAGTGAAAATGATTAGCCAGTTTGGCATACCACCACCCACATTTTCAAAATAGATATAAATTCCATTTGCAAAGTAATTGGAAATTAGTGAAAAAGATATTTATCGATATCTTATTAGTATAAGGAATTTGTATTTTCTAAATTAAAAGCTTTCTCAGCAAAATCCAGATGCACCCTTCACATGTAATTGAAAACTTAAATAGCAAACTCCAAATGCACCCTTCACATGTAATTGAAAACTTAAATAGTGAAAATGATTAGCCAATTTGAGATACCACCACCCACATTCTCAAAATAGATATAAATTCCATTTGGAAAGTAATTGAAAATTAGTGAAAAAAATATTTATCAATGTTTTATTATTAGTATATGGAATTTGTATTTTTTAAATTAAAAACTTTTTCAGCAAAATATTGATTAGTCAATGTACTTTTTAAATTAAATCTTTTTCCAACAAAATGTTAATCAGTCAATCTCAATTAGTTTACATATATTAAAATGGAAACAAACGTAATTTTTTATTAACAAAATCTTTTATTAACAAAAGCCTTCATAATCGAAAACTCCTACGCTTTCCTAAACTATAAGTTAAGAAAAAATATATACATATATATAACATGGTTATCATTCAAATAGAAGTATAAAAAGGAAATATTGTCTAACAGGCATACGATTGTCACCTTGTGCATTGTCCTTTGTAAAAATAATTTTTCATTTTTTTAGTATCTAAATGATTTTAAATAAAATAAATTAAATATTACATCCAATATGTGCCAGTTCCCCTTTTCATATCATTATAACATTTATCATTTTGAGCCATTGACAAATGCGAGTTAGTTGTCCAGAAGACTCTAAAAGTGTAGAAAACAAAATGAATAGATAACAACTTTACAAATATGACAAAACTCACTTGCATATAAAAGAGAAAAGAATCAATAATTAGAATATCAAAACAAAAACATGATCCTTTTAGTAGGCTTAGTGGGGAAAAGCAGATGTTGAAGATGTATTTCACCTGAAGTTGACTCAAAGTAAAAATAAAATATTGTGTGTGGATATGAATTTAAAAAATACATGAGAAAAAACCAATCAAATACACTCATTCAACTCACTGTATTTTTACATAAAAATACAAAAGAAAAAATCCAATGACATCCACAAATACACTCATTCAACTTACTATATTTTTATATACATTAACACCAACAAAGGAATGGACGTATAATTCACAATGTAGAATGATACTTCTTACCTATGTAATGATAACACAAATCAAAATAGGAGCTTCTTTATACACAATGAGGTTTATGTACACAACAACTAGGAAAACAACCATTCTCCCAACTAATTAAGACTTCAAACCTCTTAATAAGGATTTTCTATGACAATGACCTTATGATGTGAGTCACAACTCATAAGTCATTTGATTTGATTTATTCCCCCTTGAAAATCTATGCTCCATTTCACATTTTCATGGTCTTTATTATCTTATTGAGCACAAAAGGAGACCCTTGGAGTTCAAGAATAATGATAAGTTGATCAAGACTCTTGAAAGGCACATTGCACTTGGGGATTCCATTCTAGCACACTTGGCACACTTGGCATAGTTGAGGAAGGGAGCCCTAAACTAGGAATGTCCCACCACATTAGGGGTCTAAAGCATGACTAATGGCAGGCTAAGGGGTCAAATAAAGCCAAAAGTAGGAAAGTCATACACTTTAAGAGGTTCAAAGCATATGGTGTGATAAGACAAAGCCTAAAGGATAAAAACATGCTAACTTGGAGGAAGCCCGAGACATGACAAGTGGAAAGGGAAGAGGCTACAAGATAATGACCATGTGGCAGTGGAAGTGGAAGTACTTATTCAGTCAAGGAGGTCACTATATGGGGAACATTACACTTCTAGGGAGCATTTTGGTTGCTTGATCATGGATCTATCCCCTTGTATGAGGGTCATTTAGAACATATTAAAGTGACTTTGTGAGGCATTACACTTCATCCAAAACAGATTCTACATTTTTGGAGGTAATGTTTCACCCTTAAGACATATCTGGGACATTACACTTGAGGAAATTCTCCATATATTTGGAAGAGAGTCTTCATATGAGGACATGACATATGACATAGTTGATATCATCTAAAATCCATAGTTTTGAAAACCAATTGGTTTAAACTAGTAATCGGTCAAACAAGCCAATTAGCAACCTTTAGCTAGTGAGCAAATAGAAAATTCTAGTTTAGGGACGAGTTAGGTATGAAAATGGAAGAAACCACCCCAAACAAGTTGGTTCCACTCCAAACTATGTTGGTTAGATCTCACATGTATCGGGGGAGTTTGGGATCCATTATAGCAATTTTTTAGGTGGTTTTGGAGGAAACTAGGAGTTGTTTCCTTCCCAAAACAACACCCCTTGGCTATAAAACCAACCCTACCCCTCCTAAACCTTGTGTTGATTTTGTAAGTGCAATAGAAACTAGCACAATATTTATAAAAAACTAATAATTACTTTTGATGTAGATCCTCTTTTACTTTTATTACAATATATCATTCAGAAATTATACTTCAAAAATTCAACCATAAAGAAAAGTACTAAACAATAGAGATCACAATGCATAAAAGAAGACAAGATTTTTCCTAGAAAAACCCACCACGGGGCAAAACCCAACAACCTTTTCAAATAGAGAAATTCTTGTTGTTGAATGAGAGACACACCTAGACCTATGGTCAAACTTGGTCTTCTCCTCTAAGTCTGTTGAAGAATCTAGGCACATGTGGTTAATGAGATTCTTCTTTTCTGATAACTATTTGTGAGGCCTTTTTAATTTTCTTATTAGCACAATCTTGTCTTTGACATTATTAGAGTGTGTGTTTCTTATTTCATCAAATAGCTACCAAAAGACAAAGAGACAAGAACACAAGATGTTGGAATTCTGCCAGGGCCAAAACGTCTCCCTCTTAGAGAGGAAAATTCGCACATAATTCTTCTTATAGAGATTCCAATTAACGAATACCAAGACCATGACACTTGACCTTCTACGCGACTCAAAGACCAAGACAACAATCCTCTTCTTTTTCACTGCTGAGATCATCGTCATCGCTGCACCACTGAGGCCATTAGTACTGCACCACCGAGATCTTCATTATTGCTGCAACATCATTGTTGCACCTTCACCAAGGTCTTCACGAGATCTTCATATGAATGAGAGCTGCTCTTAGATCCACTGAGATCATGATTGTTTCATCATAGTCGTGCCTTCCTCGAGATCATAATTGCACTTCTACTGAGGTTATCACTATGTCAATGAGGTCTCTACCTTGTCTTCATCATGACTTTGATAACATGTCTTTATCAATGCACTGAGATATGTATCATGACCTTGTCTTCACTAGGATTATAACCAAACCATGGTTGCATTATCACTATGTCTAGTATGTCGAGAGTGTCTTATTGTGGGATCACATTTATGTTGAGACAATGATCATTACTACTGTGAGGAGGCTGAGACACATATATGCTTGACCGAATAACTTATGACTGTAATTTCTTGCACCATGATTACACCCGAAATTGTAGAGACATTGTGTTTATTGCACCCATTCAAAATACTGTCCTTTTGTACTTATTTGAAATACTATAACCCTGTACCTTATCTGAAATGTTGTACCCTGAACTTCATCCGCAATTTAAGAGATATCTAAGATACCTATTTTTTTTTCTTTTCTGCGCAAGCCCTGATTGGGTATATATAGTGGTTTGCCCCTATATTTGAGCGGACGTCTCCATCAAAAAGATGTGTCTTCATATGTGATCCAACTTGATGTTAACATTTATTTTGAGGTTGACTTTAACTTTCTCTTCATCATTTTGCAGGCAGACTTCTTTGTGTTTGTCTTGAAGGATTGTGCTTGGTCTTGGAGGGCTAATCTAGTCACTAGGTAGACTTATATACTTTACATATATGCTCAAGAAGAGATATTTACACGTGTTTGACTCTTTGACTTTCCTAGACCTATGGAATGAGCAAGAAACTCATTCTTATAATTTACAAAATAATATTTATTTTTTTTGACAAGTACAAAGATCAAAATTACAATTGTAAATACCGAACCTAGTTACACTTTCTTCAACACTCCCTCGTAACTGGGGAGGTATTTATAATGGTACTTGGTCATTCTCAACCTGAATAATTTCTCATAAGAAGAATCGGATTAGTAACCCATATGTATAACATCATAGTAACCAATATTGTTCATAGCAAGACCTTGACTAACAACTCTATCTTGTTGATTTGGGGTAGTATCGGATGTGATCTAGCCACAAAATTTGGTGGAGAGGCTAAGGCACATGAGATCTCCAATACCCAGAAAGGTTTTGGGTAGATTCTAAACAGTTTTGAGATATTAAAATAATTGGTATTTTTAATGGAGTCCCTAAGTTTAGACTTAGGGAAAATAAAATATTAATGTGAATTAATATAAAATTGTGTTAGAATGGTCCAAAAGGCATGGATCATGCCAGATCTAATCTTAGCCGTTGATTAGGGACTTAATCTCGGTCGTTGATTTGTCAATGAGAAAAGTATAAGAAGAGGCTTGAGGGTTACTTGCAGAACACACCGAGTTGATCAAGATTTCAACTTTCTGGGGCAGGGTTTACTGATGACGTCTAGAGAGTGATCAGAGTTGTAGCTGAGGGGTAGTGTAGACAGAAGTAGAGAGGGCAGAGGCCGGAATTGTCGAGAACAACTGGAATTGTCGGGAACTGTCAGAACAGTAGGGATAGTTGACGCAGAGGGCAGAAGTCAAAATTGTCAGGAACGGCCAGAACTGCTGGAACAGTCGGGAAAGTTGACGCAGAGGGCAGAAGCTGGAATTGTCGGGAATAGCCGGAACTGCCCGGAACTGTCGGAATAGCTGGGAAAGCTAACACAGAGGGCTAAAGCCAAAACTACCGAGAACAATCGGAACTTCCGGGAACTGCCGAAACAACAAGGAAAGCTGACGCAGAGGGCAAAAGCCAGAACTGTTGGGAAAGTTGATGAAGAGGACAGAAGAGGCTGACGTAGTCCCTAGAGGTTGGCGAGTTTTTCGTGGGGCAGATTGGAACTGAGGAGCTGCCAGATTGTTTATTTAGGGTTTCATCTGGAGCATCTGTCTTCGAAGGAGAGGTACTACTTCCAAGATTATTCTCTGTTGGGTGAGTTGGTTTTGGCACCCAGATTGTATTAAGAAACTTCTCATAATAATAAAACCCTCATATAGGCTGCACCGGTTTTCCCGCATTGGGTTCTTTCGAGGACATTGGTCCAAAAACAACGGTGTCATTTGTGTGCTTGTTTTGTTTCCTTCAGTTGATGATCTGTAATGTGTTTAGCATGTACTTGTATTTATTTCCAGTATTTTCATGGTAAATATCTTGTTAATTAACAAAAAAAGTAGGTAGGAATAAATCAGAAAGTACATGAAGGGTTTCTAATGGGTTAGACTTAGAAATTCCAACATGGTACCATAGGGTGGTTGCAGATCACATGAGAACTAAGGACACCAGTCGAGCAGAGCAGCAGCAACAGAAATCAATTGTCCCGAGTGATAGAGTTGATCCTTGCAGAAGGCGATAGAGGATGGAGTGATGCAGAGGGACTGCGTCATCATTCTGGGCCAAGGAAAGACAATGCAGAGGCTGAGGGAGGCAGAATCAGGCTCACACAGAACCACGTAGAGGCCAAGAGGGCTGACACAATTGTGTGGGGGAGCTAATTTGCTGACGCCGGGATTGTGCTGAGCCAAGTGGCTCAATCTTTCAGTTGCTGGGGTACAGGAGGTTGTGGGTAAGTTGCAAAGTGACGTTAGTGGGCTACTGTAGTCGAAACAGTACCTAACAGGGCAAGACCAAAGGGAGGTAGTAGCTACTGAGGCAGATTTCTAGCCAAGGAATCTAGATTAGTGGTGCAGTTGCACAGATGATTGGAGAGGGGAAACTTGATGGTTGGGAAAATGATTTCCAGGAGGGAAATTGGGACTCAGAGGGAGTCCAAAAGAGAACTTCCAGATAGGAAGTAGAGAGATTCGGAGGAGTCGAATAGAGAACTTCCAGATGGGAAGTAGAGAGACTCAGCAGGAGTCGAACCAAGAATTTCCAGGCGGGAAGTAGAGAGACTCGGAGGAGTCGACAGAGAAGAGTAGAGACATGGCCATGAATGGGATGAGGGATCATGATAGGCTGGACGAAGCATCCAACTTTGAGGTCTGGAAGGTCAAGATCCTATCGATTCTAGATAAACATCATATCAAGGCCTTCACCTTGAGGGATGACAATTGTGCCATGAGTACTCATGTGCCACTTGAGAAGAAGTGGAGAGGCATTGAGCTGTAGTTAGGCGGACTACAAGCAATGAGGGGCAAGATCCTTGAGGTACCCAACCTCTTGGATTATACCTTGCTATGGGAGCCCCAATGAGGAGTAGCAGTATTGGCAGATGTTAGTAGAGACGAATGAGGATGGAGCAACAGAGGGAGCTACAGTGCAAGATTCCTAGGACAATGCGAGGCTAGCAGGTTGCAACAGTGCAAGAGGCACAGGAGTGTTGCACCAGTGCAGGATGGCACAGAGAGGTGTGCAACGGTGCGAGATGCAGGGAGTTGTTGCAACAACCTAGAGGTCAGAGAGGGCGCACTTGTCAATGACAAAGGGAGCTTCAGCATCGGGAGTGTGTCTAGCCTAACAAAGATGTGAGAGTTGGGATATTGGTTACCTACTTCTCAGTAACTGAGTTGCAGTGCAACAGTCAGCAGTGGCGGTGCTATGGGCAGCACGATGCAACATGATGAGAGGGAGTTGTCGTACAGATGCAGCAGTGGCAGTGGAAGAGCCATGGGTGGCAGTACAAGATACAACAGTGCAGATGATGGGAAACAGGCCTAGCATCAGGGACCAATGCTAGATGATCAGAGTAATACTCAGTGAGGAGTATTGATAGAGCATAGTTCTCGCTAAGAGGGAGTGTTGATTTGGGGTAGCATCAGATGTGCTCTAGCAACAAAATTTGGTGGAGAGGCTAAGGCACATGAGATCTCCAATATCCAGAAAGGGTTTGGGCAGATTCTAAACAGTTTGGGAGATATTACAATATTTAATATTTTTAATGGAGTCCCTAAGTCTAAACTTAGGGAAAATAAAATATTAATGTGAATTAATATAAAATTGTGTTAGAATGGTCCAAAAGTCATGGATCAAGCCAGATATAATCTCAGGTGTTGATTAGGGACTTAATCTTGGTCGTTGATTTGTCAACGACAAAAGTATAAGAGGAGGCTTGAGGGTCACTTGGAGAACACACCGAGTTGATCAAGATTTTGACTTTCTGGGGCAGGGTTTGTTGAGGAAGTCAAGAGAGTGATCAGAGTTGCAACTGAGGGGCAGTGGATACAAAAGCAGAGAGGGCAGAATTCAGAACTATTGGGAACAACCGAAACAACCAGGATAGTTGACGCAGAGGGCAGAAGCCGAAACTGTCGGGAACATCCCGAACAACTGGGAAACCTGACGTAGAAGGCAGAATCTAGAACTGTCGAGAACAATCAGAACTGTTGGGAACTATTGGAATAGCCGGGAAAGCTAACGTAAAGGGAAGAAGCCAGAACTGTCAGGAACAATCGGAACTGCTGGGAACTGCTGAAACTATTGGGAACTGCCGGAGAGCCAGGAAATTTGACACAGAGGGCAGAAGCCAGAACTGGCGGGAAAGCTGACGCAGAGGGCAGAAGAGGATGACGCAGTGCCTAAAGGCTGATGCTGGGGTTTTTCGTGGGGCAGATTGGAGCTGAGGAGCTGCCAGATTGTTTATCTCGGGTTTTAGTGAGAGCATCTGTCTCCGAAGGAGAGGTACTACTGCCAAGATTATTCTATGTTGGATGAGCAGATTTTGGCACCTAGATTGTATTTAGAAACTGCATAATAATAAAACCCTCAAATAGCTGCACCGGTTTTCCTGAATTGGGTTTTTCCGGGGACATTGGTCCAAAAACAACGGTGTCACTTGTGTGCTTGTTTTGTTTCATTCAGTTGATGATTTGTAATGTATTGAGCATGTACTTGTATTTATTTCTAGTATTTACATGGTAAATAACTTGTTAATTAACATAACAAGTAGGTAGGAATAAATCAGAAAGTACATGAAGGGTTTCTAACGGGTTAGACTTAGAAATTCCAACATATCTCTCATAAGATCATAGCACATTGTTGGCGAGACCATTGAATTATAGACAACTTAGTCATTGTATCTCAAGGTACATACCCACTCGGGTGCTCACTGAGTATGACCTTCTAGCACTATTCTTGTCTTAGGTTCCCAGCCCTCAAAGAATATTGGTCCTCTTGCTTACTCTTGTCTTTGATGCCGTACACATCCTGAAAGAGTATTAGATGCCAGATTATTACCCAATCCTCCATTCTTTCTTCCAAAATAAAAACAAGAATGTTGTGTCTATCGTGTGTCTACATTTCCATTCATGGCCTTTACCTGGACTTACAATTGTTAGTCCTGGTCTAGTGCATGACACATGAAATAGAAAAACACAATTGTCACCCCTTCTTAATCAAGGGTGATCTAATCCAAGCTCCCTCTTGATTAGAGACCCGCTAGAGCTCCCTATTAACTAGGGACTCTTCTATACATCAACAACTTCTTCTTCATGGGTCCTTCAGTTGCATGATCAACTTCTCTCCTTGATGTCATGAAAGTTAGTTGAGCTTATTTCTTGTAGGGAAACATACATTGATCACTTTCCTCCTTAGTTCACCATGTCATTCCTTTCTTCATGGAAAGTGGCCTTCTTCATATCTGGAACCTTCGTCATATGAATACTTCTTTCTCATCATGCTTCTTCCACTCATCACATGAATGCTAGTTGTACTTGTAAGTAGCCCTGCATGAACTTATCCAGATATTATTCAAGAAATCAAATATATCATTAAATCAAATCGTACCTTACTAGGTGGCTCTTCATCATGACATATTTCTGTAGGTATCAGCATCCTTCATTCATCTTGACACATCTCCCAAAGATATCCATTGTCAAGGGTCTAGATCTTTTCCATCAGAGTCTTCATATCTTTCCGAGAGATTTTTCTAGTCTAGTCTTCTTCATCTTTTTAGATGTTTATTTCCTTCATCACGGTTACATATCTCACAATCTCTTCCTTCATTACACATTCCATTCCCAAGTGTCTTTTAGAGTTTTCTACTAAGAGTTATTGAATTGTAGTCAACCACCTCATATTTCATATGAGGACATATTATGTTGATTTCATCTGGTGTGACTTATGTCTTTCTGCATCCTTTCAGAGGAGGAGATCCTTTACCTTCAATCGCGCTTCTCAAGATAGAAGCATTGATCTGCAACCATATGACATGACATTATAAAACTTAAATACAAGTATACACACCTCATTTTACCTTTAGGTTGTCTAGGCTTCTTTCAGCAGCTTCCTTGATTGAAAGATCTTCAACCCCTTGAACTTCTCTTACGTCATCATATAATTATTCATGAACTCCACATGTTGGAGTTTCTATTGAAACACTTGCTTCATCCTTGGATCAATGAATCTTCTAGTGAAGATTCCATTAGAGAATCTTGAGGATCTTAAAGATCCCTATCCAACAGATGTTTCCCTTTTGTTGCATGATGAGCATTCTTCAAATGTTTGAATTCTGCAAAGTTGTTGCTTACAACTTGCCTTATTTCATAGAATCCCTAAGTTGTTGATAGAGGCATCTTACTTATCCTGATGATCATAGTCACCCTTGTGATGATGTCACGACATCTTGTTTCTAATACTTCCATAATGTTACACCACATCCTATAACATATTGTAGTCACATTCTATGCAGGATCTAGGAGCCTAGAAAGAGACTTATAGAGAGAGGCTAACTTAAATAATTCTACTCCATCTTATCATGGAATCCCTTCAGCTCCTTCCATCCTAACTAGTAGCATGAATTTTATTTATTTCCTCTATTTGACATTGTCCTTTAAGGACCATTTTTTCTTCTTCCAACTTCTTTTAAGTCTCCAATATTATCTATGTGAGAGGACTTTAAAAGTTTCTTCTCATGAATTCAAAGGAGACCTATTTCAATGGCTTCACCTATCTATAAGGACAGAGACTATCCTCCTTATACAAGGACCAACATATATATTTGTACAACAAAGTCATTTAAATCAAAGGTAGATCATAACCATGAAAGATACTTACTTGGCATATGAAGAGGAGATCCTTACCTTGATGCTTCTTTGAATGAGATTCTTGTTAGAGCATTATTGAAAACCTCTTACCAAGAATCCTTGCACTGTCCAACACCAAGCATGACAAAAACTACTCTAGACTATATGTTATTATGATGTTCGAAATTGCTTCATCATATTAACTTCTAAGGCACTTTGACTCCTTATCAGGTCTTTATGATTATTGATATATGGTGTTGTATTGCTGACACATAAATAAACTATGGAGTATTAGTAGTAGTGTGTAAATACTAATAATCTCTTTATGGAACTGATACTTAGCACTGCTTGCCTAGAATATAGGGGCTAACACTTCTTTAGCCCAAGTAGATTTATCCTAGTTTTCCTTTCCTAGATTTAGGCAGTCCTCCAACAAATTCCATGGAAACACTTTCCCAAGGATGAGAAGGACTTGGTAGTGGAGTGTACAAGCCTAGTTTTCTATTGTTGGACTTGCTTTTAGCACACATGGTACACCGTCTTACATATCTAGAAACTGTCTCATTCATTTTTGGCCAATAACAAAATCTTTGCAGCTGTGCAACCGTTTTACTTACCCCAAAGTGACCTAAAATTAGAGAAGTGTGTGCTTCTCGAATTATCTTTACTCTTTCAGTTTGTGGAATGCATAACTTCCCACAATGATACAAGAGTTGGTCCTTAATGTGATAATCCAATTCTTCTACTAGTTTGCCTTGACTTAAAGTTGCATATACATCCTTAAATTCTATATCTTGAGCATATTGTTCAATGTAGCTCTCATGCAATACTAAATTATGCTTAAGTATAGTAGATGCATTTATAATTGGTCTAGATAACATATCTGCAACTTTATTGTGTATGCCCTTTTTATATCTGATGACTAAATGAAATTATTGTAGAAAACCCATCCATCTATAATGTCTTTATTGCTGCAACTTAGTTTGGGAGTGTAGATATTGAAGTGGTTGATGATCAGCATGTATAATTGTCTCTTTGCCCACTAAGTAATGCTTCCACTTTTTCACACTTTTTATTAATGCATACAATTTTTTATCATATGTGGGATAGTTAACTACTGCAGAATTAAATGTCTCAGAATGATAACATATGGGTTTACCATGCTGTATCAACACTGTTCCCATGGCATAGTCACTGGCATCCATTTGGATCTCAAATGGTCTTTGAAGATCGGGCAATGCTAGTATTAGTGTTGTACTAATTTGTTCGTTCAAGGTGTCAAAGGCTTTATGCTGTTTTCCTCCCCACTGCAACACCTTGTTCAATCGTGTTAAAGCATGTAAGGGAGTTACAAGAAGTCAGTATCAAACCTAATTTAAATCATAAATATGCCAAACTTAAAACCTATATAACCCAACGCACAAGCATATAGACAAAAAAAAGGCACTCGTATGTTTGTTGTTGGTGCAAGATGCAGGTTTGGAGAAGGCTGGGTGAGGGGACAGACAACGAAGGGAGTCGTGGATCTGGACAGGGAGGAGCAGTGGCAAAGAGAGGGTTAGGTGCAGGGATTATGCAGGTCGACGGATGGAGGAGGCTAGACGTGGAAAGGCAGTGATGGTGAGAGCAGCGAATAAAAATAAAAATAAAAATTAGGTCTTGGCCTATTCCCTTGGGGAGCCAAAAGAGGCACGTAGGAGACAACGCGAGAGGGATGGAGCTGTGTGATGGAGCAGTAGATGGAGATGGGCAGAAGACATAGGGAAAGGGAGCAGATGGGGTTCGATGGTTCGCGGATTATGGCAGCGACAAATGTGTACAGATCGAGGGAAAGGAGGGTTGCGAGAAGGTTGGACAGCAGATTTGGAGTGGAAAGGAGAGCTGGATGCGGATCTGAGGAAGGAAGGATATGCAGAGGAGAGCCACGGGGAAATGAAGCTGCATGGATGGAAATGAGGGTTCACTCTTTGTGTTTGCAGGTTGCAGGCTTGTGTGGAGAGGCAACGAGGGCCTGAGCAGCAGATCAAACTCAGAGGGTAAGGCTATAGGTTTTAACCCTGTACATAAATTACCTGCATACGAATTCTAAAACAAAGAAAATAAACAATGCGAGAGCATAACACATATTCCAAAACCGGGACTACCAGCTTGATTTTTCATTATGTTCCTTTCAATGTTACAATACATATTTATACATGCGGAAGCATCCAATACCATGGACCGAAAACCATCGCGTCCAAAACCATGGACCGAAAACCATAGGTAGGTTCGCCCAACCTAATATAGGGTCCAAACAAAAAATTTCCCGGGGCGCTGCCCCGGACCCCATAGAAGGGAGCTACCAGCCCCCCTCAAACCCCCCGGACAAGGGGGGCTGCTGACTCCCCTATTGCACAATCGGCACAACGAAGGGGGGGCTCCGCCCCCCCTCTAACCCCCCAGTTCACAACATAGGTTAGTCGTGGAAAGAATATAACATAACCCAACAATCTCCCACTTGTTGTTTTCTTTCCACAGGAGAGCTTAGTCATTTTTTCAGCCCTGAAATGCCCATTGTTTCTCCACACCAAGAGAACTTCTCAGAGCTCACAGATTTTGTCAATGCATCTGCAGT
>APFE031487653.1:27917-51986 GCA_000404065.3 Pinus taeda | reverse complement strand
AGGAATATGGAGAACACCCGAAAGGGTTCTAACCCTTCCACCTTGCAACTTCAACTTTACTTTTCCGCGACCAATGATTCTAGCATTCCTATCATCTCCTAAGAAGACATCACCACCATCGTATTTCTCATACTCGCAGAACCACTCTCTATCGGGAGTGAAGTGAAAGGATGCACCTGAGTCAATTAACCATGCATCATGATCTACATGTGTATTTGAAGAAGCCAAGTACACATCCCGACCTTCATCTGAGGTGGTTTTCGCCTCTGCAAAAGGAGCATCATCATATCCCTTTCCTTTATGAGGAGCTTTAGATTTAGAATCCCTTTTGAAGTGCCCTTCCTTACCGCATTTCCAACACACCACCGTTATAGGTTTTCCTGGAGATTTAGATCTCCCTCTAGATTTAGATCTCCCACTCGATGACTTATTTTTGTTTCTGTGCTGGGACCATCCTCGTACAGAAAAGGCATCACCATTCTGGTTGTCCATATTTTTCCGTCTCATCTCGTCCGTCAGCAAGGCTGAGACTATTTCATCAAACTGCAAAGCAGTTGCATTACTACTTATTGCAATAACCAGACTATCCCACGAATCTGGTAGAGAACACAACAAACTGATGCACTTATCTTCATCTGAAATTTTAATATCAACAGATGATAATTGACTTACGACAGTATTAAACGCATTTAGATGCTCTGTCACCGAGTCTCCATCTTTCATTCTCAGGTTATACAACGTTTTCCGCAGGAATAGTTTATTCACCAGAGACTCAGATTGGTACAAAGTCCCTAACTTGTCCCACAGAGCCTTCACCGTAGCTTCCCCATATACATTCAACAATACTGAATCTGAGACACACAATCGTATTGTGCTCTTTGCCTTCCGATACAACTTCTTCCATTCTTCATCGGTCACTCCCGTTGGTTTAGTACCCGGATCTACCACGATCCACTGATCTTTATCCACCAACAGATCCTCCATCTTGAGTTTCCACAACTCAAAACTCTAACCATTGAACTTCTCAATCTCTATTTTTCCGTTGCTCGCCATCTTCTTTCACCACCAGAATTGATCTCGCAGATCTCCCACTAAACAGGGTCTACCACAGGCCCGAACGAAACCCCTCAACAACAAAGGCGTCCCCTTGAAGCCAAAACAACTCCGATACCAAATGTAGTTTTAAACCCCGTACATAAATTACCTGCATACGAATTCTAAATCACAGGAAAAAATAAAAATGCGAGAGCATAACACATAAAACACATATACACAGAGATTTTCCCACTGATCCAAAACCAGGACTACAGCTTGATTTTTCTTATGTTCCTTTCAATTACAATACATATTTATACATGCTGAAGCATCCAATACCATGGACTGAAAACCATCGCGTCCAAAACCATGGACCGAAAACCATCGCGTCCAAAAAACATGTGCGAAAATCATGCACCAAAACCATAGGTGGGTCCGTCCAACCTAACATAGGTTCCAAAACCAAAATTTTCCGGGGCAAGTGGGGTTACGGGTACCCCTCAAACCCCCTGTTAACTATGTGGAAAGAATACAACACAAGCCAACACCCATTGCATTTTTCACTCAGAGTATCAGAGATGCTGCTCTTTGCTATAACATAATTGAGAAACAAGCTTTGGCTCTTATAAAGGCATTGAAGGATTTTTGAGTTTACATTATGCATTCGCATACTATAGCATATGTTGCGAACGTCACTGTCAAAGACGTCCTCATGCAAATCGATCCGGAAGGAAGAAGAGGCAAGTGGATAGCAGCGATGTTAGAGTATGATCTTGAGATTAAGCCCACAAAACTAATCAAAGGTCAAGGTTTCGCAAAACTCATGGCTGAGACGAATCTTCATGCTCTAGATAAATCTTATTGCATCAATGTCAGATGAAGAAGATGGTGTTGCACTCATTCAGGTATTAGAGATGTTTCTCAACTAACCTTGGTATTTGGATATAGTATATGTTCTTCAGCATATTTCTCCTCCTCCTGGAATGTCAAAAAGTAAAGGTAGATCACTAAAATCGAAGTCTGCAAAATTCTGCATTTTGGGTAGTGATCTCCATTGGAAATATCCGTGAAGTTTCTTCTTAATTGTTTGGTTGAAAATGAAGCTCAGAAGGTCATGAATGATTTTCATAGAGGAGATTGTGGGGGTCACTTTTTTTGGAAAACAATAGCGAATAAAATCTTGAGAGCACGGTATTATTGGCCATCTTTATTTTCATATTTATATAAAACAGTCATGAGCTACCACGAATGTCAAGTTTTTCAGGGAAAAAGGAAGCTGATTCCTCTACCTTTGAAGCCAATTGTAGTTAATGCACCTTTCTAGCAGCGAGGGATTGATTTCATAGGGGAAATCCATCCTACATCATCAGTATAGCACATATGGATTTTGACATCCACCGATTACTTCACCAAATGGATCGAAGCCATTCCGACAAGGGAAGCTACAAACACAATAACCATTCAGTTTTTAGCATCCAATATCTTGTCTCATTTTGGTTGGCCTCACAATATTATTACAGGTAATGCAACATCATTTAAGTTGAAGAAAATGGTTGAGTTTTGCAACAAGTACAACATCATATTGGGTCATTCCACGACATACTATCCTCAAGGCAATGGACTAGCTGAGTCTTCAAATAGATCCTTGGTAAACATTGTTAAGAAAATGTTGGAGGCAAACAAGAAGAATTAGCATTAAAAGCTTGTTAGGGCTTTGTGGGTCGACAGAGTGAGTAGTAAGAAATCAATATGTATGTTGCCTTTTGAATTGGTTTATGGTACTGATACAATGTTTCCTACATCACTTGCAGTCTCGGTCATGAGATTATTGCAAGAAGCAGGTAGTGAATAAGATGATATTTAGCGTCGAACCAATAAAATGATTCACCTTCAACAAACAAGGGATGAGGTTTCTTAAAATACTTTCCTGCTGCAAGAGAAGATAAAGAAAATTTATGACCGCGAGACCAAGGCAGAAAAGTTTCAGCTGGAAGATGTAGTGCTGCGTGGGATGCATGAAATGAAGAAAAAGGGAAACATGATAAGTTTGAAAATCTATGGAAAGGACCTTATAAAATCTCAGCCGATCGAGGACAGAATGCATATTTATTGAAGGCAATGTATGGTCAAGAATGCTCAAGAGGATCACTGAATGGCAGGCTACTGAAACACTATTATTTCTGATGTAGCTTGGTGAAGTTCTTTCACTGTCATTGTATATACCAGCTTACTTTCATTTCAATATTTAAAGAACAATGTCATTGGAGCTTGGGGCTCGAAGTGAAGGCTATAAAGCTTAAATGCTTTGTACTAATTTTAGTTGGTTTTTGAGACAGTCTAGAGTTGGTTTTGAGTTAGTTTTCAGTTGTATCGAGTCATTTTTCAACAATTTCAAAAAGTTTCCAGTCTTTTATTTGTTTGATCGTATTGGCCCAATCAGCTAGGCACTTGGTCTACGGTGTTATTGACACCTCCAAGGAGCTTCCATCCCCAATAAGGCCAATGTTAGTGTCAGTATATGCATACCTCCATCAGGGATCAAATCTGCTCTTTGCATTTTCATTGTAGGTGTCTCATACTGAAATTTTTGATCATTCCACTAGGTCATGCCAAAAATGATCCACTGACGGTTGTCTTCTTCTTCTCAGAAAATATAATTTTTCCTCATCAGGTATATTTGCTGACCCACGTTCATGTTTCATTCAGTTATGGTTTTAGTTATACTATTTTTAGAGTTAAGGCATTCATGTCTCCATTAGGTCTTAGAGTTCATTTCCCAGGTCAAAAGCTTTGTTTTATTGCAAATGAAGGGCAACAAAGGTGTGAGGAAGACAAATAAATAAAGAATGGTTGGTAGTTAGTCATGGTTACTGTACAAAATCCTTATTTCGCTGATGTAATTTTCATCTCATTTTTTTTTTTTAGATGAAAACAAAGTATTTTTGTTTGTCCATATTTTTGATGTAATTCAAGTCATTTTATGTAATAATTATTCCCATAAACTTTCCATGACACTTCTCCTTGCTGCAAGAGAGGAATCATTGAAGAATCAGCTCAATCAAAGCATCATCCACCTGAAAAGAGACAAAGAAAGAGAAGCATCAGACATAGATTTGAAAACAAAGTAAAAAGTTCCAAGCAAACATTATAAAGTGGGTTTTTCTAAGGAAAAATCAAACTCATCCCCTGTATAAGATTTCAAAAGCATCTTTCAAAATTCATCATCTCTTTTGCACCCTAAGCTCTCCTTGGCAAAGAGGAAATTTAGTGAAAATTTGAAAAAATCAGGAAGGCGCTACGTGTTTCAGTTGGACGTTGCTCGCTGCGCAGAGTCCTTGCGTGCCTATGCATTGAAGGGTGCATTTTCCCAACCGAGCCAGATCAAATTTCAACGGTGATGCGTGCCTGTGAGTTGAAGGGCATGTTTGTCAAGGACGCTGTGCGTTGACATGGGTGTTGCGTGTTTGGCCAGTAAAGCCTGGCAAAACCTAGGAGCACCAAAACACCTATTTTCTTCATCTGCTCAAGCTACAAAGGCTTATATTACCTACATACAACAAGTAAGTGGCCCAATATCTCTTTTTCTCCATCAATTAAGTAAGTTGGCACCCTAAATTTCAAACCATTAGCAAAGCTTTCTTGTATGTTTCCAAAATCATCTATTTGATCATAATTACAACACTTCATAGACTTTGTCACCCTCAAATCATCCTTGCCTATACTTCATTCAATATCTCTCACTATTTCACTCACCTTGACTCGCATATCAGTCCCCCAAGTTTCCACCTTAAAAACATTGCAGAAGAGGGTCACACTAGTTTAGAAGAAGGGGAACGATAGTCAAGGAGGCCAGCCAAGAAGGGAGGGAGAATTTTCAGATTTGAACCCACTGATAGCACAGAACTTATGGCATCACCAATTGCAGTATCATGTTTCAAGTACATGGGTTGTTTTGAGTTTTGCCAAAGGGTTGAAAGGGTGAATTTTCATTAGCAGTTAACCAAGCAGTTCATCCTCAATTCGCAAAAAAACCATGTCATTTTAGCTAGGGTCACATTCACTACATCTCCTGCCATCATATCATAGGCCATTGGAATTCTAAATGCAAGAGAGAAATGGTTCAATAAAAAAAATCCGCCTCAGATTTTTTATGAGCCATATCTTAAAACAAGGTTTAAAAATGATAAGAAAATGATTTTCGCTTTCTCTTCTCTTAGACAAGCATGCCCATTAATGAAGATAATCATGAGGTATTTCACATGTGATGGCAGGTTTTCCAGACTCTACTCATATCATATTAGGCTTCTCATGCACTTTACCAGGGTAAGAATGCTCATTTTGCCATATTACCTTTTCATAAGTATTGACAAGATGACATATATTTCCTAGAAAATGGATCCAGCTCATTAGATGCCTAGTATTTTCCATCATTCTCTTATCAAAATGATAGTCCTCCATCACTTAGATCAACTAGGCATTGCTTGGGAGACCTTCATAGCTAATGAAATATTCAATGAACCACCTACTCAGCTAGCTCCTCGCATTCCTCCATCATCCTCCACTCATCCATCTACTTCTTCTCATTCACCAAATCTTACTTATCACTCATCCTCAATAGATCATTCTTCACTAGACACCTCCACACCATCTACATCACCATTTCATGTAGCCATTCATTCACCCAATAGAGATGATGTCAGTGATGAGGAACATGATGAGCATGACGACAATGAGGGACATGATGTACACACTAAGCATGGTGAGAATAGTATACCACAAAGGAACAATTTTCAGTCATTTGCTTTCACCTATAAAAGGTGAAAGAGGCAGGTGTTTACTCCACTAAAAGTGGGAGGGGCCTTGCCTTCATCATCACCATTACAGGTTAAAAGAAAAGAGAAAATGGCGAAGGGAGTAGTGGTCAAACAACAACATGAAAAACATGACACTGAAAAGGAGTTTCTCCTTGTGAACTCAAGTGATTAGGAGAAAGAAAAAATCACTTAGGATGCCTTGAAAGGAAAGGATACCAAAATCAGGAAGCTTGAGACTAGTTTACAAAGGGCCAAATATATCATATCCTTTTATGAGCAAGAGAATAAGCAACGAGAGGTCAAGTAAGAATTGGTGCAAACCAAGTACATCAAGGCAAAGAGGGAGGTTGAGAAGGGCAAATTTCAGCTTGATGAGGCTTATGGATATTATGGAGAGCCGGATGATGAACAGGGACAAAGAAAAATACCAAGAACAAGAGGATTAAAGAGACCCTAAGAGCTTGAAAGGCAAAAGGAGGTAGAATTGGAGGAGCAACTCACTTTAAATGAGCAATTGGTCAAGGACATAGCTGAGAACAGAGAGTCTTAGCTTGAGAAGGTGAACACACACATGGATACCCTCTTGGACAAAGCAAAGAGATATGTTGAGATACAAAGGAAGATGACCAAGTATTATGCACGGAGGAACCAAGTGGCAAGGAGCAAGCTCAAAAGAGCTCATGAGAAAATTGACAAATTGACCCAAGAGGAGAGGAGGAGACTTCACATACTTGTTGAGGCATCCCTACATGCCTCTAACCTTTTATCATTCATAAAAATACATTTTTGGGCATGTTGAACCATTTTTGAGCTTGAAGGAAATTGCTGTGTTTTTCAGTCCAGTTTTTGCATAATCATGGAGGGCAAACGCGCAAAGCCTTGGGTCCTGTGCTATTTTTTGAAACATCCAATCAGCAAGAAAACTGGTTGGTCAAAAGGTCAAAAAACATCCAAGCAATGATCTTTCTGCCCTCTTTTTGGCCTGGGCGCTGCACGCTGAGCACTGTTGGGAGATTTGGCTTTTGACTGAGCAAATGACATCCCAATTCAGAAATTTAAGTTTTTCTAGAAAGTAGACAGGAAAATATTTCCAACAAGCTATTATGAGCCCAATTTGGACATCAGGAAAGCCTCCAAATGTGTAGTTGAAGTTGAAGGGCGCACCTACGCTTGGTGCTGCACACTGGCACTTGGCGCTTTGCGTTTGACACTTTGCCCTAAATTTTGCAGGTTCGAACCAGTTTTCACTTCTACCATGACAGATGATGTTTTTACCCTTGTAATTGATAAGTTGAATGTAATTATGATGCTTCTAGAGCTTACTACGGTAGATTCATTAGGTAAAACAAATTTACGAGGTGTAATGTATCAGTTTGTTTGGATTAGGGATGAGTCACTTTGACCACCTTATTTTCTTGTTAGGAGTTCAATTTGTGTTTTAGAAATAGCTCCTCCTCTCATGGATTCGACTCCCTGAGCTTAGGATGAGTTTTTTGGGGTCTATATGATGCTTTTCCTCAGTCATTGTAGGGGTTAGACTCAATGGGATGCTTATGTTTTGATTAGATATCATTTTGTATCAGTTACAATAGGAGATTAATGAAAAATTATAGTTATTTCTTTGGGATCCATGTGGTATGATGCTTAGTTCAGTTCTTCTTTTGTATTCATGTGTTAGAATGTATTGTTGACTCCATTTCATCATTTCATTGCCTTTATGTGAATGTATACAAGTTTGAGAGGCAAAATCCATATCTTTTATGCTTTGTTTTAGGTAGACATTTCAGAGTCTGTGTTTTCTTCAGTTTAGGAAGAATCCATGTGGTTTACATGCTCTTTCTAGCTCCTCACCTGTCTTTTCACCTCATCCATAAAACCCTAAGGTTTTGATCATTGTGCCTACCTTGCCCCATCGAACACCCTGCAGTTTTGACCTAATTTCCTGGCCCTAACTGTTTGGCTCTTTCTGATCCAACAAAATCATTCAAAACAAAATCAAATCAAAACCTTGTGCTACTATACCTAGCCTAATATCAGTTTCTTGATCCAGTTATTTTGGCTGAGATCCTTATGGAGAGAGCCCTCTCCTGGCCTAGTAGGGCTAGCTACTTGGCTAAGCGTGGTTTGTGGTTACCCCGGAATCGCCTTATTCAGCCCGAGGTTCAATCCAGGTGCTAACATAGTGGCAACCATATTGGGGAATAAAAAGATCAGAAAGTAATCACCTTAGTAAGTTGTTTTATTTAAATTCTTAAGCTTGTGGATGATGAGTTTTAGAATTTAATCATATGCTGAATTGGAAAGTTGTAAAGCAATATCTTGATTTTTAAAGTTAGACATACTGGCTTTCCGAAAATACACCAGATCCAATCCAGATCTGAATCCTCCAACCATTGTCATCAACACATTGGGTGAAAATCTAAGAAATTTGCAGAGAGATCTAGTTTAACGGGAGAACAAGCGAGTAAGGATTTCATTCCTAGAGTTAATTCATTCCCGAGAAGGTTAAACACTTTGTAGGACATTGAGTTTGATATGAATTTTGAGCAGAGTTTATTTCGCAGTAAATCTTTAAGTTGGATTGATCATACAGTTGTTGATTCCTCTATATCTCTTCATAACCCCGTTGAAGATTTGTTTTCACACAATAAATCAGGGTCACAACTTATTCACACTCTTGATCTCTTGCATAATCTCTCTTCAAATTTAAACACTTGGGTGCAAAATAAGATTCATAGGCCATCTTTCGATTTTCAAAATAATTCCATTGCATCTATTACCACTCAAACTATCCCTCATCCTCTGCCTTCTTCTTCACAGACTATTCACACCACTCAGACTATTGTTAATTCCCCTTTGATTATACCGAATATCTCAATCCTTGTTTTAAATCCACCACCTCCCCCACCTCTAGTTATGGCTACCCGATATGCACCCCTTGTTTTTCCTCAAAATCTAGGTGCCATGCCCCCTGATTATCAAACCAAAATACCTTTGTTCGACAACACTCAAACTACTATAGCTCAACAACATGTAGACAAGATGAATGATTTGTTTGACCTCCATGAAGTTGAAATTGAAGATGTGATGATGAGGCTATTTGTACAAAGTTTTGGAGGAGAAGTTAGGAAATGGTTTAGAGCCTTACCAGCAACTTCTATCCCTACTCTACCTATCCTTCAGAGGCAGTTCCTAGATTGGTGGGAGGTGAAGAATAATCCCCTTCCGATTTTGTCGGAATATGAGAACATCAAAAGAAATGTTGGCGAGAGCATGCAAGACTATTGTGTGAGATTTAATGCAGTAAAATGCTATTCCTGCAAATATCAAACCACCAGAGGGATTGGATTTTATTAAGTTTCCAGATGGGATTGATGCTGATATGGAATATTAGTTACGTGAATGTGATCCTACAACTCTAGAAAACATGCAAAAGAATGTTGTGAGCATAGAAGCGAACTTGCTGGCCAAAAGAGCAAGAATGAGATAAGAGAAAAGAGTGACCGTGAAAGAAGAAACATATATTTAAGATGCAAAAATGGATACATTGATTTGAACAATGGAAAGGATGTTTGACCGGTTGTCCATTTCAGATAGACCTAAACTGCATATCCGGAACCCAAACTTTAGAGGACAGCAGTAACCTGAATTCTGAATCAAGAAAAGAGAGGAAAAAGCAACGGAACAACCAGTGCAACAACAACAGCAGCAGATCAGAACCCCATTACAGCAGAATTATGTTCAAGGAGTGGAAGAAGAAGAGGAGGAAGATCAGGTAGTTGAAACAAATCATTTCTTCACTGCAGATGGTATGCCTATATTTCTGACTGAAGATGAGGAGTATGCAAAAAGTTCCGGCATTCTATAGGATGAGGACTACATATTAGCAAATTGATCTGATGATTAGCAGTGTGTCTATATGGATTCTTTGAGCACACAGCAAAAAAAATACTCTTTGAGGAGTAGAGATGTACTGGCTAGTCCTATTCAAAAGAGGAAGGATGTTCAGTCAAAGAATGATCTCTCAAACAATTAGAAAAGAGGAAAGGAGCATGCCGATCAGAATCCTAGCAAGGTAAATCAACCATCAACAAGTACAACTACAAAAGAGAAAGACAATCAGAAAAAGGATAGTGTAACAAAGGAGCAAATAGATAAGAGGGACATTGTTGTCAAAGAGGTAAAAAAAGTCACATCCTTTAATTTAGAAAGTGAAATTGCTAAATTGAAAGTGTCCATTTCTTTGACTGAGCTTGTTAAGAATAGCCATTACAAACACCATGTGTCTAGAATACTCCAAATTGATCCTTTGTCCGACATGGTGAATGTTGAGGATGATCATCTTGAGGTTATTTTTGGTCCAGCTATAGATGGTCAGCTAGAAGATAGCGAGGTCCCGCCATTTTATTTAAGTCTTAGACTGCATGAGTATATTCTTCATAATGCTATGCTTGATTCCAAAGCTTCTCACAATTTGATGCCCAAGGTTATTAAGGAAAAGTTGGATATCACTTGATCGTATCATGATTTGTATTCTTTTGATTCTAGTAGAGTTCGCTACATTGGTCTCATCAAAGATTTAGTGGTTTCCTTAGAACAAATCCCAGCCAAGAATGTTTTGATGGACGTGGTAGTAGCTGATATACCACCTCGATTTGGTATGCTATTGTGTAGATCGTGGGGAGCCAAACTCAAAGGCACTTTACAACTTGACTTCTCTTATGCTACAATCCCTATTTTTGGTCAATTGAGGAAGTTGTACCGGGAAAAGAAGATGAAATATATGATCACTAGTAAAGAGAAGCCCATAAATCATCTGGTAAATGTTGTACATACATATTTAGAGTCTTTTCTTATGTACAATGATAGTGGATTGAATGATGTAGATATTCAGCTCGTAGAAGTAGACGATGTACCAGAAATTTTTGAGTGTTTTAGAGTAGTTCTTAATCAAGAAAAGAAAAAAGTGGCAATTCCTTTTGAGTGGGCTCCACAGGAGCAGAAAGTCAGTGAAGAACAGAAAATGAAGCAACCAACAAAGGTAAGATTGAAAGAATAGCATAATTCCAACATCTGGAAGATGAAGATGGCCTTTGGAGCATGTACTTCGATGGTTCTTTGGGTAAGGATGGTGCGGGTATTGGAATTTGGATTCGAAGTCCTGTTTTTCATCCAAACAAAGTTTGAAGTAATGTTAGAGTGTGTTCCTATAAATTAGCTTTCGATTGCTCTAACAATGAAGCAGAGAATGAGGCATTGATTACAGGTCTAAAGATTTTGAAGAAGCTTGGTGCGAAAAGAATTTATGTTTATGGTGATTCAGAGTTAGTGATTAAACTAGTCAAAGGAGAATATCAAGCGAAGCATCCGCGGAGGAGAGCTTATAGGAACACAGTCCTAGATATATTGAAGATGTTTCCAGAATACTCATTGACAGTGGTGCTAAGAAGTCAAAACATCATTGCTGATTCACTTGCTATAGCAGCGAGAAATCTGAAAATTCCAATGAATTCTAGCAATAAATTTGAAATTCATGTCAAACATAGGACTATTGTTCCTGATAATTTGAGATATTGGCAGGTTTTTTGGGATGACAATGAAATTAATTCCTTTTTGCAGAATGAAGGGAAGTTTAAGGATGCTTTCATTGATGATTTTTGTGATTCCGATGAACAAGACATTGAGATAAATCAGATGGATGTTTTACAACTGAAGGATAATGTTATTCCTAGAGGTCTTATACCTTTAGAGGAGTTGTTTGATCAAGATGATGTGGTGAGAAAACCAACCTTGGTTCCTACAGACGAAGGAGTTGAAGATGTAAACATTGGGACATCGGACAAGCCCAAGCTTGTTAGGTTATCAAAACATTATTTTATGAGTTGAAGGCTAAGTATGTTAAGTTGCTTTATGAATTTTCTGATGTTTTTGCGTGGGATTACTCAGATTTGAAAGTGTATGACAAGAACATCATTCAGCACACCATTCCTATCAAGCTGGATCAAAAAACCTTTAGACAAAATTTGAGGAGGATCAACCTAAAGTTGTTGCCATCCATCGAGAAAGTAGTAAATAGATTGTTTAAAGTTGGTATCATTGTTCCAATTAGATTTTCTGATTGGGTTTCGAACTTGGTCCCGGTACGAAAAAAGACCAGAGAGATAAGGTTGTGCATTGATTTTCGAAACCTAAATAAAGTGTCCCTGAAAGATAATTATCCTCTTCTTAAGATGGACCACATTCTACAAAGAGTAGTTGGAGCATCACGGATGTCACTACTAGATGGATACTCAGGTTACAATCATATTTTTGTGCATGAAAAAGACCAAGACAAAACTACATTCACAACAACATGGGGGACTTTTCAGTATGCCAAGATGCCATTTGGGCTAAAGAATGTCGGGGCCATTTTTCAGCGGGCCATGGATATAGCTTTTGCTAATGAGAAGGATGTTTTCTTTTTGGTTTACTTAGATGACTTGACAGTATTTTCTGGTTCTGATGATGAGCATTTACACCACCTGAGGATTGTTTTTCAAAAATGTAGGGAGTTTGGGATTTCTTTAAATCCAAAGAAGAGTCTTTTCGCCATGGAGGAAGGTAAGATCCCCGGTCATATAATTTCCAAATATGGCATTCGTATTGATCCTTCTAGGGTGGAGGCAATTCAGCAAATAGACTTTCCGTGCAACAAAAAGGAGATCCAAGCCTTCAACGGTAAGATGAACTTCTTACGCAGATTTATACCAAATTTTTGGTTTAGAATTTGCATGAGTTAACTAATATGTTGAAGAAGGACAACACTGTGAAATGGACCAAGGATGCCATGAAATCTTTGAACTTGGTAAAGCTTGGTTTGACCACAGCCCTTGTTTTGAGAAGTCCCAATTATACTCGTTATTTTATTATATTTCATTTGCATCTGAGCATACTTTGGCTGTGGTGTTGATGGAAAAGAAGGATCAGGTGGAGAAACCCATTGCATTTTTCAATCGGACTATTAGAGATGTTGCTCTTTGCTATAACTTCATTGAGAAACAAGCTTTGGCTCTTATAAAGGCATTGAAGGATTTTCAAGTTTACGTTCTTCCTTCTCATACTATAGCATATGCTCCTAAAGCGGCTATCAAAGATGTCCTCATGCAAATTGATCCGAAAGGAAGAAGAGGTAAGTGGATAAAATCGATGTTAGAGTATGATCTTGAGATTAAGCCCACGAAACGGATCAAAGGTGAAGGCTTGGCAAAACTCATGGCTAAGTCAAATCTTCATGCTCTAGACATAAATCTTATTGTAGCAATGTCAGATGAAGAAGAAAGTGGTGCACTCATTCAGGTATTAGAAATGTTTCTCAACTAGCCTTGGTATTCCGATATAGTATATGTTCTTCAGCATATTTATCCTCCTCCTGGAATGTCGAAAAGTAAAGGTAGATCACTAAAACTGAAGTTTCCAAAATTTTGCATTTTGGATAGTGCCCTCTATTGGAATGATCCGGGAGGGGTTCTTCTTAATTATTTGGTTGAAAATGAAGCTCAATAGGTAATGAATGATTTTCATAGAGGAGGTTGTGGGGGTCACTTGTTTTGGAAAAAAATAGCTAGTAAAATCTTGAGAGTAGGGCATTATTCGCCATCTTTATTTTTAGATTTATATAAAAATCATGAGCTGCCACAAACGTCAAGGTTTTCAGGGAAAAGGGAAGCTGCTTCCTCTTCCTTTGAAGCCAATTGTAGTTAATGTACGTTTTCAGCAGTGGGGGCTTGATTTCATAGGGTACATCCATCCTACATTATCAACACATAAAAGATAGATTTTGACAGCACCGATTACTTCAGAAAATGGATCGAATCCATTCCAACAAGGCAAGCTATGGACACATCAATCATTTAGTTTTTAGAGTCCAATATCTTGTCTCATTTTGGTTTCCCTCACAATATTATTTCAAATAATGCAACATTGTTTAAGTCGAAGAAAATGGTTGAGTTTTGCAACAAGTACAACATCAGATTGGGTCATTCCACGACATACTATGCACAGGGTAATGGACTAGCCGAGTCTTCAAATAAATCCTTGGTAAACATTATTAAGAAAACGTTGGAGGCAAACAAGAAGAATTGGCATTGAAAGCTTGTCAATTCTTTGTGGGTCGACAGAGTGAGCAGTAAGAAATCAATAGGTATGTCACCTTTTGAATTGGTTTATGGTACTGATATAGTGTTTCCTACATCACTTGCAGTCTCGGTCACGAGATTTATTGCAAGAAGTAGGTAGTGAAGAAGATGATATTCAGCGCCGAATCAATGAAACGATTCACCTTCAACAAACAAGGGAAGAGGTTTCTCAAAATACTTTCCGGCTGCAAGAGAAGATAAAGAAAATTTATTATCGCAAGACCTAGGTAGAAAAGTTTTAGCTGGAAGATGTAGTGCTGCAATGGGATGCACGAAATGAAGAAAAACGGAAACATGGTAAGTTTGACAATCTGTGGAAAAGACCTTATAAAATCTCAGCCTACCGAGGACAGAATGCATATTTATTGAATGCAATGGATGGTCAAGAATTCTCATGAGGATTGGTGAATGGTAGGCTCCTGAAACACTATTATTTCTAATGCAACTTACTGAAGTTGTTTCACTGTCATTGTATATACCAGCTTACATTCCTTGCAATATTTAAAGTACAATGTCATTGGAGCTTGGGGCATGAAGTGAAGGCTATAAAGCTTAAATTCTTTGTGCTGTTTTTAGTTGGTTTTTGAGTCAATTTTTAGTTGTATCGAGTCATTTTTCAACAATTTCAAAAAGTTTTCAGTCTTTCATTTGTTTGACCGTATTGGGCGAATCAACTCGGCACTTGGTCTACGGTGTTCTTGACGCCTCCAAGGAGTTTCCATCCCCAATAAGGCCAATGTTAGTGTTAGTATATGCATACTTCCGTTAGGGATCAAATATGCTCTTTTCATTTCATTGTAAGTGTCTCATACTAAAATTTTTGATCATTCGACTAGGTCATGCTAAAAATGATCCATTGATGGTTGTCTTCTTCTTCTCAGAAAATATGATTTTCCCTAATCAGGTATATTTGCTAACCCATATTCATGTTTCATTCAGTTATGGTTTTAGTTATATTATTTTTAGAGTTAAGGCAGTTATGTCTCCATTAGGTCTTAGAGTTCATTTCCAAGGTCAAAAGCTTTGTTTTATTGCAAATTAATGGAAAAAAAAGCATGAGGAAGACCAATAAATAAAGAATGGTTGGTAGTTAGTCATGGTTACTGTACAAAATCCTTATTTCACTGATGTAATTTTCACCTCAAAAAACTTTATTTTTTTAGATGAAAATAGAGTATTTTAGTTTGTCCATATTTTTTTATGTAATTCAAGTCATTTTATGTAATAATTGTTCCCATAAGTTTCCCAAGGCACTTCTCCTTGCTGCAAGAGGGGAATCATTGAAGAATCATCTCAATCAAAGCATCATCCACCTGAAAAGAGACAAACAAATAGAAGCATCAGACAAAGATTTGAAAACAAAGTAAAAAGTTCCAAACAAACATTATAAAGTGGATTTTTCTAATGAAAAATCAAACTTATCCTCTATATAAGATTTCAAAAGCATCTTTAAAAATTCATCAACTCTTTTTCACCCTAAGCTCTCCTTGGAAAAGATGAAATTTAATGAAAATTTGAAAAAATTAGGAAGGCACTGCGCGTTGGGTAGAGCCGCTACGCACCTGAGTGTGGCACTGCGCGCCTGTGCAGTGAAGGGTGCGTTTGACCAACCGAGACAGAGAAAATTTCAACGGTGCTATGCGCCTGTGATTTGAAGGGCGAGTTTGTCAAGGATGCTGTGTGCTAGCAATTGGGTGCTGCGCGTTTGGCCAGTAAAGCCTGGAAAACCCTAGGAGTGCCAAAACACTTCTTTTCTTCATCTTCTCAAGCTACAGAGGCTTCTATTACCTGCATACAACAAGTAAGTGGCCCAATATCTCTTTTTCTCCATCAATTAAGCAAGTTGGCACCCTAAATTTTAAAACCCTAGCAAAGCTTTCTTCTATGTTTCCAAAATCATCTATTTTACCAGAATTGCAGAGCTTCATAGTCTTTGTCACCCTCAAATCATCCTTGTATGTACTTCATTCAATATCTCTCACTATTTCACTCACCTTGACCCACATATCAGTCCCCCAAGTTTCCACCTTAAAAACATGGCAGAAGAGGGTCACACTATTTCAAAAGAAGGGGGAAGATAGTCAAGGAGGCCAGCCAAGAAGGGAGGTAGAATTATCAGATTTGAACCCATTGATACCACAGAACTTATGGCATCACCACTTGTAGTATCATGTTTCAAGTACATGGGTTGTTTTGAGTTTTGCAAAAGGCTTGAAAGGGTGAATTTTCATCAGTAGTTAACCAAGAAGTTCATCCTCAATTCGCAAAACAACCAGGTCACTTTAGCCGGGGTCACATTCACAATATCTTCTGCCATCATATACATGCCACTAGAATTCCAAATGCAGGAGGGAAATGGTTCAAGCAAAAGAATTTGCCTCATATTTTTTATGAGCCATATCTTAAAACAAGGTTTAAAAACGATAAGAAAAGAATTTTCCCTTTCTCTTAGCTCTTAGACAAGTATGCGCCATTAATGAAGATAATCATGAGGTATTTCACATGTGAGGGAAAGTTTTCTAGAATCTACTCATATCATATCAGGCTTCTCATGCACTTTACCAGGGTAATAATGCTTAGTTTTCCATATTACTTTTTAAGAAGTATTGACAAGATGAAATATATTGCTCAAAAAAGGGATCTAGCTCATCAGATGCCTAGTATTTTCCATCATTCTTTTATCAAAATGATAGTCCTCCATCACTTAGATCAACTAGGCATTGCTTGGGAGACCTTCATAGCTAATGAAATATTCAATGAACCACCTACTCAACTAGCTCCCCGCATTCCTCCATCATCCTCCACTCATCCATCTACTGCTTCTCATTCACCACAGCTTACTTATCACTCAACCTCAAAAGATCATTCTTCACCAAACACCTCCACACCATCTACATCACCATTTCATGTAGCCATTCATTCACCCAATAGAGATGATGACAGTGATGAGGAACATGGTGAACATGATGGCAGTGAGGGACATGATATAAACACTAAGCATGGTCAAAGTAGTATACCAGAGAGGAATAATGAGGAGAAAGACAAAATCACTTAGGCTACCTTGAAAGTAAAGGATACCAAAATCAGGAAGCTTGAGACTAGTTTACAAAGGGCCAAATATATCATCTCCTTTTATGAGCAAGATAACAAGCAACTAGAGGTCAATAATGAATTGGTGCAAACCAAGTAATCAAGGAAAAGGGGGAGATTGAGAAGGCCAAATTTCAGCTTGATGAGGCTTATGGATATTATGGAGAGCCGGATGATGAACAGGGACAAAGAAAAAGACCAAGAACAAGAGGATTAAAGAGAGACTTAGATCTTGAAAGGCAAAAGGAGGAAGAATTAGAGGAGCAGATCACTTTAAATGATAAATTGGTCAAGGAAATAGCTGAGAACAAAGAGTCTTGGCTTGAGAAGGTGAACACACACTTGGAGACCCTCTTTGGACAAAGTAAACTGAGATGTCGAGATACAAGGGAAGATGTCCAAGTATTATGCACAGAGGAACCAAGTGGCAAGGAGCAAGCTCAAAAGAGCTCATGCGAAAATTGAAAAATTGACCAAGCAAGAGGAGAGGAGGAGACTTCACATACTTGTTGAGGCATCCCTACATGCCTATAACCTTTGATCAGTCATAAAAATACATTTTTGGGCATGTTGAACCATTTTTTAGCTTGAAGGAAATTGCTGTGTTTTTCAGTCCAGTTTTTGCACAGTCATGGAGGGAAATCTCGCAGCGCCTTGGGCACTGCGCTCTTTTTTGAGACATCCAATTAGCAATTTGTCAAAATTTTTGGGTTTCTATTGATGAGGACATACACCCTATACATTTTCTAAGCATTTGGAGGAAAACTGGTTGGTCAAAAGGTTAAAAAACACCCAAAAAATGACCTTTATGCCCTCTTTTTGGCCTGGGTGTTGCACGCTAAGCAATGTTAGGAGATTTGGTTTTTGACTGGGAAAATGACATCCCAATTCACAAATTCAAGTTGTTCTAGAAATTAGACAAGCATAGCTTTCCAACAAGCTATTATGGGCCCAATTTAGGCATCAGAAAAACCTCCAAAAGTGCATTTGAAGTTGAAGGGAGCACATGCACTTGGCACTGTGCGTTTGACACTTTGCCCAAAATTTTGCAGGTTCGCCCAGTTTTCACTTCTACCATGATAGATGATGTTTTTACCCTTGTAATTGATAATTTGAATGTAATTATGATGCTTCTAGAGCTTACTGGCGTAGATTCATTAGGTAAAACAAATTTACGAGGTGTAATGTATCAGTTTGTTTGGATTAGGGATGAGTCACTTTGACCACCCTATTTTCTAATAGTAGTTCAAATTTTGTTAGAAAAAGCTCCTCCTCCCATGTATTCGACTCCCTGAGGTTGGGATGAGTTTCTTTGGGTCTATATGATGCTTTTATTCAGTCATTGTAGGGTTTGGACTGAGTGGGATGCTTATGTTTTGATTAGATATCATTTTGTATCAATCACTGCAGGAGATTAATGAAAAATTGCAGCTATTTCTTTGGGATCCATGTGGTATGATGCTTAGTTTAGTTCTTCTTTTGTATTCATGTGTTAGAATGTATTGTTGACTCCATTTCATCATTTCATTGCCTTTATGTGAATGTATACAAGTTTGAGAGGCATAATCCATATCTTTTATGCTCTGTTTTGGGTAGACATTTCACAGTCTGTGTTTTCTTCAGTTTAGGAAGAATCCATGTGGTTTACATGCTCTTTCTAGCTCCTCACCTGTATTTTCACCTCATCCATCAAACCCTAAGTTTCTGACCATTGTGCCTACGTTGCCCCATCGAACACCCTGCAGTTTTGACCTAATTTCCTTGCCCTAACTGTTTAGCTCTATCTGATCCAACAAAACCCTGTGCTACTATACCTAGCCTAATATCAGTTTCTTGATCCAGTCATTTTTGCTGAGATCCTTATGGAGAGAGCCCTCTCCTATCCTAGTAGGGCTAGCTACTTGGCTAAGCGCGGTTTATGGTTACCCCGGAATTGCCTAATTCAGCCTGAGGTTCAATCTAGGTGCTAACACTATGGAGGAAACATTGTAATACCGATGGAGTATATTATGCGTAGTCCTCGCATAGCAGCACCCATGGATATAACGGTTCATGAAGCCTTGGAAGAAGGTATCACACAGTTGAACGAAGAAGAACTCTTGGGACCTAATGAAGAGATCCAACAGGGTAATCTTAGGCTCCAAGAACTCATGAATGAAAGAGCTCGGTTAAGGGAGAAAAGCGCTCTGGTGGAAGACAAAGTCAAGAAGCTTGAGGAAGGAATTAAGAAGGATTTTCTCGATAAGAAAACTGTGGTAATAAAATAGGATGCACATGATTACATTAACAAATTTGGGGACTAATGCTGAGAGTTGATCAACTTGATGCCTTGGATTGGACAATATATTACTAGAGGGATCACCAATGGTGGTGTGATGTAGATGGTGAAGTGCACGACGTAGACAGTAAAGATAAAAGGCAAATGTTTTCTAGGAAAAGTGATTGATGGTCGGTTGAAGCCGTATACAGGTGGCTCGACCACCTGAATAGCCATGGTAAGCACAGTCTTAGCACTCTAGGCAGTTGAAAGGATGTGTGGGACTATAAACTACTCTGCCTGAGAGCTGCGTAATGTCCAGGTTGGGTACAGGAGTGAAGTGTCACGGGGTCTGCGCTAGTGCAAGGGTAGTTGCGCTGCCATGCGGGTTGGATGGGAAGCGACAATTATAGTCATTATTCACGATGTGATGCTTGGTTTGAGACCAAATGGAGCGAGCGGCAAGCATTTAAGGGGAGCTTTATGGGCAAGATTTGGGAAAATATGCTGCCAAGGGAGCATTAATGGATCAAATTTCGGTGAACAGTCGAATTTGAATTCAAAATGCTCTATAAATTACAAAGGGGTTCCCAGCAAACAACACTTGGTCATTTGAGAATTGAGTTATCATGCGCCTAGAGAATTCTGAACCAAGATTTGTTTAACATGTTGAGAGTGTTGTTTGAGCACCTGGTTGAGCGGTTGAGATATTTTTCGACAAAAAAATTGGCAGTGTCTGAAGAAGCAAGGGAAATTGGAGAAATGACTGTCGAAGAGGCCGCGCAAGCCATGACAGCAGAGCATTCCCCTAAGGGTGCCAGGATATTTGTGGAAATCCCTAAATCGCTGCACACGCCGAGGGCCAAGAAAGATAAGAAGCCCATGATTCCAATGCACATGCCCCTCGAAACCCGTTGAGAACTAAATTGATCATGGAAGAAAAATGGAAAGCGGTTAATTTGGAAACTGATGATGAGGAGGAAGACCTTGAGGACATCCTAATAGAAGAGGACAAGGACGAAGACATGGAGGAAGAAACCAAGGGTGCGAACCCTCCAACCAGGTTTCCTACGTATGTTCCTTCGCATAAGGGGAAAGCAAAGGTGCCCAAGGATATTGATGATAGTAAAATCTCTCTACAGACTCCATTGCTTCCTGACGATATCATTTTCGAAGGAGCACACCTGGGACGGGTGCCGAGTTTGAAGTTCAAAGATTAGGATCTCGCTGACCACAAAAAATTCCCTCACTTGGCGACCATGCATCTCATGAAGCCGAAGCAAAACACCGCGACGGGAGTCATAGATTTGGAGCCACGCAAGTGGTTACCCGGAGTCGAAAAAGCAGGTTTGTTGAACCTACTTTTGGTGCCGCATTAACATCGCGCCCCAGTGACTATCTTCATCATCAGGAAGCTGCTCTGCCTGGTGCATGATGGGTGTTTGTGGCTGGAGAAGCCCATCCCCATCACAGACCACCTGATCCATAGAATTACCTGACTCCCTTGTAAAGGGTAAGACCCAGTAGACATTTCAGAGGGTAAAAGAAGTGATTTGGGCATCGTGGAGGCCATGAAAAAGAAATATAAGTTGGAGAAGAAAAAGAGGGGCTATGCGATCTACAGTATCAACAATAAAGTAGTCAGAGTTACGACTTAGATACTGGCAGGTAAGGTCATGCGGAAGTGCATCGCGGATGACATGCCTGCGCTAGTGGTTTCACTTGCCGAGTAGTGCGCAGAGGGGGTCCAGTTTAACTGGTCTGAATTATTGTGCAAGGAGTTCCTAGAGAATTGTCGCGAGGCACAGGAATAGGGGAAAACCTTCCACTATGCATGGCTTCTGCTATCCATAGTGCTGGTGGCAAGAAAATTGCTTGAGGAGAGCCAGTTCCCCACAATTGCGAGGGATCTCCTGGAGGCCACGAAGTACGCTTTGCTATGGGCCACTAAAGACGCGCACCAGATCCGAGATAATAAGATATTTTGGGTGTTCATGGAGATGAACATCAGAATGGGTATTAACCACAAGATGCGGTTATCACTCACTATCTATAACAATTTACAAAGCTTCACGGAGTTTAAGGCGGACTTCCATCACGTCTACTCAGGGTGTGCAAGGACCCCGCGAAGAAGTGGAATGAACTCCCATACTTGGCCACGAATGATGTTATCTTCAATGTACTTGAGGCATGGCCGTCAGAGTGGTGCACTCCAGCCACCTGCGCGATGGAAATGGAAAAGTCTGCTGCACAGCGAAAGAAGGAGGAGACAAAACTGCAGATGGCACAGTTGGTAGAGAAGAGAAGAAAAGAGGCCACAAGAGAAGCACAGAAGGCATTAGAGAAGGAGCGCAAGGCCTAGAAGTCACCTTCACCTGAGAAGGAACAAGAAATGCAGAAAGAGACAGAGGAGGGTGGTGTGGACCTACAAATAATGATGACATAGTTAAAGCGCCAACGCCCGAGAGAGAAGGTGGGGCTGTGAAAGAAGTCGAAAGAGTCTAAGACTTCTTTCGACCCAATCACCCTCATTGAGGGAGATCTGCACGATATAGGGGAGATGGTGCATGAAATCACCGTGGAGGCCCTCCAACAGTTGGCAGAGGAGAATCAAATTGTGTTGGGGGCCCTTCAGGCACAGATGTAGAAATTCTCACTGTAGATTAAAATGATTGCAATGTACTAAAGAAAAATACTTAATCGACTTATACAATCAAACTTGCGGAAACTTAATCGATTTTAAGCAAGATCAAACATAACACATATAATAGAGAAAAAGATTCAATCACACATGAAACACAAAAGAATACTCTAGGGAAAGCCTTAGCTAAAAACCCCACTATCTGTATTATCATACAAGTGGAAATATCTCAGGATTACACAAAGCTTTAGCTCTCAATCTATCCAACTCTAAGTACAATCCCTCACTGCTGCTCATAGACAGAATAGTCAACACATATTCCTTCTCCTCTATCCTCCAAGCCTCCTATTTCCTTGTGTAGTTTTCCCTGGGTCCTCTAGCTGTAACCTATGTGATTATCACCTCACACACTGCTCTGACCTCTGTATAAACTGCACAATCCTCCAGGAATGAATTCCTTCTGCATGCAATAGATATTCTCATAGGAATATTCTAGCAATTGATAGTACACCGTCCCTGCCTTTAATCTCAACTAGGTCTTTTTCTGAACTGACATGCATGGGTTATATATGAGAGAATATTCAGTTATCTGGAGAACACTAGTTGCATGCATGCATGCATTAACCGACTGAACTCACAATTAGTTCCTCCAACTGTTTGGAACTAATTTAACTAGACTTAACTTAGTTAACTGAGCTAACTAATTACAACTCAAATACAACTCATCCTTATCTCCTTAATTAAGGGATTACTTCCTCAATCAGAGGGATAACTGTTGCATGACTTCATGTTTGAATTTCACCAACTAATTAACTCAAGATGAATTAATTAATTATTTTTCAAACAACTGGTGAGACTAGATTCGAATTTTAATTCTCAATTTTAATTCAAGGACAAATTAAAATTGGAATATATCCTGAAATGCTATCTATAGAAATTCTATTTATAGCATTTCTTGTTTCTATTTTCAACACTCCCTCTCAACAAGAAAGGGATTATCTGCCACCCCAATCCTTTCTCTATGGAACTTGAATTTACACTTTGACAATGCCTTAGTCAAAATGTCAGCATCTTGCTCCTCGGTCGAAATATACTACAACAACATGATCCTCCTTGCCGCACAGTGTCCGAGATGATGATACCAAATGTCGATATGCTTGGACCTATCATGAAATACTGGATTCTTAGAGAGTTTGCTATAACTGTGATTATCACAATAGATCATAGTTGGATCCATCTTCTGATCAAACAAACCAAATCAGAATTTTCTGCATCCAAATGGCATCACATGCTTCCTGACTTGCAGCCATGTATTCAGCCTCTGCTGAGCTAAGTGAAACTGACCTCTGTTTCTTGCTGTACCAAGAAACTGCAGCTGAACCAAGGTTGAAAATTCCTCCTGATGTGCTCTTTTGATTTTACGAACTCCCTGCCCAATCTGCATCTGTGAAGCCCTATAGCTTCACTCCCTCTGACCATCTGTACCATAATCCAAACTGAGATGTGCCTCTGAGGTATCTCAAAACATGCTTAGCCGCCTTCCAAAATAGCTTGGTAGGCTGCACCATAGCTTGACTCAGCTGGTTCACCGCATAGCAAAAATTTGGTCGTGTGTTCACTAAGTACATCAGTGAACCCACAAGCTGCCGATACACAATAGCTTCTACTACTTCTCTTGAGGTAGCATCCTCCTCCCTCTAGTTACCTGCTAGAGGAGTCTACATGGGCTTGCACTTCTCCATGTGGAATCTCCTGAGTATCTCATTAGCATACTTGCTTGGAGACACAAACACTTCCCCATCCTTCTACCACACTTCCATGCCTAGAAAGTAGTGCATGAGACCCATGTCTTTCAACTTGAACTCTCTTACAAGGTCCTCCTTGCAAGACATGGTCAACTGATCATCACCTGCCAATAACAGATCATCAACATAAAGAACAATGATCAACTACTTACCTTCCATCATGATGTGGTACAAGTTCGCACCCACTTCACTCTTTGTGAATCCCAACCCGGTGAAGTAGTTGTCGATCCTGGTGTACCAAGCACAAGGTGCT
>APFE031487653.1:0-26094 GCA_000404065.3 Pinus taeda | reverse complement strand
TGACCGATACCAAGTTTTTCTTTAGTCCAGGCACATACTTTACATCATTCAGGGTGAGAGGAGCTCCATGCTCCCTCTGAAACACAACCATACCTTCACCTGAAACACAGTACTTTCCATCATCACCCATCTCTATGTGCATCTTGAGGTCTTTCTCCTCCAAGGTACCGAATAAACTCTTATCACTGATCATGTGGAATGAGGCTCCACTGTGCAGGTACCAAACACAACCCACCATTGATGAAACCATGCATGTGATGAGGGTAAAATCCAATTCAAACTATGAGGCCTCACCTTTTGATCCTTTCGAGGATCCCTTCTTGGATTTCTTCAATGGATAATTAGTTGCATAATGGCCCACCTCATGACAATTAAAGCATCTCACTTTAGGTTTTTCAATCTTCTTCCCACCATGGGAAGAACGCAATTTGGAATGGGAAGCCTTCCCTTTCCATTTCCGCGCCTTACTTGCTAAGGCTAGATTTTCTTCATCATCATGCTTAGATGAAGAACCATCTCTGGTGCTCCTCTTGATCTCCTCTTGCATTAGATCCGACAACAGTCGTTACCAATCCGAGAGTTTCTCTCTTCCATTCACTGAGTTTTGGTAGCTATGCTAGCTCTTAGGAAAAACGAGGAGAGCAAGACTCACCATATCATCATCACTTGTCATGATTCCTACAATTCCAAGCTCATCTCTGCAGGTGGTGAGCTTGTTCAGATATGTAGAAATCATGTCCCCCTTTTCACACTTGATTTTACAAAGCTTGTCCTTCAGCGCCAACTTCCTCTGGTCGTTGTTGTTCTAATATAGGTTCTTCAATGTCTTCCACATTGAAAATGGAGTCTCCTTCCCATGGATCCTCGAGACAATATGGTCTCCAACTCCCTCTAGAAGAATCCTACTCACTCTCGCCACACATTTCTTCCATTCTGCTAATTCTTGGACATTAGTTGTTGCTGGCTTAGGGACTTCTTGATCAATGAAGTCCTTCAAACCATTGTCTTCTAATACTGCTTCCATGCTATCCTTCCATGCTATGTAATTCGAGCTTCCATCTAGGACATACTTGAGTCTCAAGCCATTGAACACCATTGCTGAAGTTTGAGATGTGATAAGAAATCGATTTTGTACCTGCAATCAAGAACTTCAAACTTCGAACTTTTCTCTTCTTAATATGCTGCTCACAACTCTAATGACCTTTGCTTTGATATCATGTAGAAATTCTCACTGTAGATTAAACTGATTATGCAATGTACTAAAGCAAAATACTTGATCTACTTCTACAATCAAACTTGTATAAGCTTAATCGATTTTGAGCAAGATCAAACAGAACACGTATAATAGAGAAGAAGATTCAATCACACATGAAACACAAAAGAATATTCTGGGGAAAGCATAAGCTAAAAACCCCGCTATTTGTATTATCATACAAGTGGAAATATCTCAGGATTACACAAAGATTTGTCTCTCAAGCTACCAGGTCTCAGTACAATCCCTCATTGCTGCTCATAGACATAATAGAAAACACATATGCCTTCTCCTCTGTCCTCCAAGCCTCCTATTTCCTTGTGCAATTTTCCTTGGGTCCTTTAGCTGTAACCTGTGTGATTCTCACCTCACACACTACTTTGACCTCTGTAGAAACTGCGCAATCCTCAAGGAATGAATTCCTTTTGCATGCAAGAGACATTCTCATAGGAATATTCTAGCAACTGATAGTATATTGTCCCTGCCTTTAATCTCAACTAGGCCTTTGTCTGAACTGACATGCATGAGTTGTTTATGAGAGAATATTCAGTTATCTGGAGAACACTAGTTTGCATGCATGCATGCATTAATTGACTGAACTCACAATTAGTTCCTCCAATAGTTTGGAACTAATTTAACTGGACTTAACTCAGTTAATTGAGATAACTAATTACAACTCAAATACAGCTCAACCTTATCTCCTTAATTAAGGGATAACTTCCTCAATCAAAGGGATAACTGTTGCATGACTTCACAAAGACTTCATGTTTGAATTTCACCAACTAATTAACTCAAGATGAATTAATTAATTATTTTTCAAACAACTGGTGAGACTAGATTCGGATTTTAATTCTCAATTTTAATTCAAGGACAAATTAAAATTGGAATATATCCTAAAATGCTATCTATAACAATGCTATTTATAGCATTTCTTGTTGTTATTTTCAACAACAGATTCAAGAATTGCAGGTGCACACTCCCCATGCTGGTACTCTCTCGACCAACCTCGCAGTAGGAATGGCTGGATGACAAACACAATAGTGCTGCTAGAGGGGGCACTAGTTACAGAAAATGAGGCCGACGAGCCTACGGTCAATGCGTTGAAATGGGTAGGAATCAACATGGATGCACTCCCTAGGGAGACGCTCTATGTCCTGTAGGATAGAGTGACTGCAGAACTGCGGGCTAGGGAGGGCCGTACGCTACAGGTGTTGAGTGAACAAAGAATCAACATGGAGCAACTGAGCCTGCAGTGTGACGAGGTTGTGGCGCAAAACTGACATATGGTGTAGGTGGTTGAGGAAGCTTGCCAGATGGTCCCTAAGTTAGCCATCCCAGTAGAGGCACCAACAGAGGTCCACATCCAGAGGTTAGTAGCAGGAGTGCGTGAGGCATGAGAAGAGATGGCCAAGGTTCAACTGGAGCTGAACCTTCAGATAGCAGAGCTGCAGCTAAAGGCACAACCTTCAACTCCTCCAGAGGTAAGGGAATAATGTGCCAACGCCATTACATTGGGGATGGAGGAAATAAACAGTGCAGTGAAGGACTGCACCAAAATGTTGGAAGAATCGTTCGAGGTCCTCACCACTCTGTAGGAGGACCCGAACATACAACGCTTAGAAACAAAGGCACGTGAGATACAGTAACAGTATGAGAATGTCAAAGGGACCGCACAGACAATGGCCCTCACACAGAGGCTCGCGTGGATGCAACAAGCCAAAGTGCTTAAGGAGTAGGTAGATGTAGCCCGACATAGAGAAGCGGTTTTGAAGGTGTGTGTCTAGCCTTGGATCGACGAGGCCTTCCTAATAATAGCAACAATTGAAGGAAAGCTCTAGTAAATGCAGGGGACATAGGAGTAGATACAGGGAAGCAATTTAGTTACCATGGTCCTTGAACAACGTGTTAAGGAGATACAGCAGGCAGCTACTCAATGTGCTGCTAACCTTGTAGCAGTCCGAGCAGAGTTGGGAGGTCTCTATGCGAAGATCTCCGCATCGACAGAGTCACTTAAGGCTGAGTCACGATGTTTGTGTTGGGGGCCTGTTGGGAAGGGGATCCCCCCAAGGCAAGTTTTGGGGCTTAAAAACCAAGTTTTTCCTAAGTTTGATGTAAAGACTCCGCGGTTTGTGGGCATGGAGCGCGAAGTTGTAATTAAGCCATTGGGTTGTTTGCCCTTACTTTTGTAATGTAATTTCGGCTTGAGAGTTCTACCCATGGTCCGGGGACCATGGGATTGTATAAATAGAGCGAGGCTCTAAGTGTAAAGAGACATCTAAGGAATAGAAGAAGATAGAAGATCTAATGATGAAGCATTGAGTCTAAGTGTAAACTCAAGTCTTTGGGTCGTAGAGTAGGAGAAGACTCTGTAGCTTAGTGCGCAGAGGCCTAGTAGTCTGCAACTGAGTGCGTGAACCCCTGCAGCTGAGTGCGCAGGGCAGGTTGAGTCTGTAACTATTTGAAGCATTAATAAAGAGAAGTTTTACATTATTTCTGTGTATCTTTTCCTGTTTTATGCATTGAAGTATAGTGGATATGAATTGCAAGTTTACTGTTTATTTGCTACACGAACTTATATGAATGTGTTGAATAAGTGAATATAAGATAAAGTATCTATTTATGCGAAGATAACTAATTGTTATAAGAAGATAAGTAACATCCATAGTGTAACTTGGGGAAATAGCGCAGATCGCTGCTTTAGTAGCGCGAAATCTCCTCAGCCACTGGTTAGGGCTGCGCAAAGGCGAGTATAACAGAGTGCGAAGGCCTCACAGGTCAGGAAAGTGTGCGAAGTGACCTGTGCAAAGGTATTCACAGTTGGACTAAATCAACCCCTCAAACATCTCAAGGATGCGGAAACTTGGTTCTAGCATCCCCCATACTACTTCGGGTAAGACCTCAGTCCGCGCTCCGTGGGATGTTGCCGAAAGGGACAGTAGTATAGGGATTTGTTTGGCTAAATAACTCCAAACCTGGGTCAGGCCCCCTCAAGCCAACAATGGTTTCAATAGTAATGACATTTATGGTAGTGCCCAAATCTACCAACACGTTTGGAATTTCTACTCCACTAATTTGCATAGTTAAAATTGGGTTCCCGGGATCCCCATATTTCACAGGCATGACCTTCCCCATCATAAAATCTGATAGCTTTCCCATTACATGAATGGTGAGTGGATCCCTTGATTTCTTTTTAGGCTTCTTAGCACAATATTCCCTGAGATTTTTTGCATATATAGCTATGTCCCTTATAGCTTGCAGCAGGGGGATCTTAACAAACAAATTTTGTAACTCCCCTAACAAATCAAACTCAGCTTGAGGGATTTGTTTACTCAAAGCCAATCTTTCTGGATAGGGCAGTTCAACTTGGTGTTTTTCAGTAATTAGCGGTTGAGGAGGTGTCTGATTTTTACTGACTTGGTTCGATTCCTCTTCAACCATTGCTGGTTCCTTTACCTCACTACCAACTTGTTCAATGATAACGGATGAGGGTTGAGCATCTTCTACCCACCCAGATCTTAAATTTGTCTCATAAAATTTTGTGGTGGAGATGCTCTATGAAGGTAGGTTGATGGTGTTAGCTTTTTGAGGCCCTTTATTGTTAGGATTTGGATTGGGTTGGATGGGAAGTTGAGGATGAACATGCTGATTACTGGGAGGCATATTAGAGGGCAACTGGAGTTGCTATTGTGGCATTGACTGGGGAAACTGCTTAGGAGGAGAAGGTCCATGCTAGTTCGAGGCCCACGAGGAACTCGAACTAGCTTGAGGAGCCCATTGTTGCCATGGTGGAAGCATGTATTGGGGCCACATAGGCAGATAAGGCATGGGCTGGGGGCCCATATTAAAATTACTAAAATATTGAGATGGATCCGGGAACATACCTTGATTTCCCATTGATGGCCGAGGTTACCATGGCTTTTTAGGTCCCATAACGTACAGCTGCTCCATATTTTCGCATGTCCATTGAAAAACCTCTTTCAATGCTAGCAAGGATGGGCATGAACTCGTTGCATGATTCAACTCATAGATTGCACATTCCTGTACAGAGTTCAATGGGAATTCCCTCTGTGGATGCTTCTTTCTGCACTTTGGGCAAAATATAGCCATATTTCTTTCCAGTTCCAGGTGTTTCTGTTTTACTTGTAGTGTGTCCATCTACGAAGACAGGGTACTTAGGATAACAATTCTCAAATTCTAGCAGGTTTCCAATTTTTGCCTTTGTGACACCTCCACCAGATACTTTTGTTGACGAATCCCTTGTATATTCTTTGCAACTCCCCTTGAGCATTGAATTCAGATCTCGCAGATGGTATCGCAGTCCTCTTTTGATATAACTCCTTTTCCTACTATGTTTAACAACTCCAAAGATTCCTCACGAAAGGCCCAAAGAATGATAATTTTCAGAATATCCTTATCTAAGTCGGAGTGACCTGATCTCTGCAGTGTGTATTTAAAACATTCCACACTATCTTCCATGTTCTCATCTTCTTTCTGTATAAACTTGAAAAGTTCTTCTTTGATATCTTGAGATTTACAGTAGTCCTAATACTTCTCCAGGAAGGAGGTTTTCATGTCATCCCATGTGGAGATAGTCTTTCCTCCAAGACCCATAAACCATCACAGGGCTATCCCCTTTAGTGTGGCAGAGAAGATTTTAAGTTTCTGAGCATCCATTATATAGTCATACCCCCGACATACAATGCCAAATTCAAACAGAAACATGTCAGGATCTTCCGAAGTAAGCCCATGAAAGCTAGGTAAGGCTGCTAAAGGAATGGGCTTTGTGGGTGTGCCAACCCCCAGATCTCCAATTGGGAAGTCAATAGTAGAGGTTTTCAGTGCCATGAATATCCTCCAATAATCATTAGGGATTTCAGCGGGTTCTACAGGAAATGATGGAAGAGATCTTATCATAGGGGTTTGAGTTTCTTTAACAACACTCCTACTATCCCTTGGTGATATAGGTACCCCTACAACTTCTTCCTCTCTGTCACAATGGCTTAATCCTTCAGACCTCTTCTTTGCAACTTATTATTCCCTACTGGAATGGGCTGGTCCCTTTGATATTCTGCTTGCAACTTCTTCTCACTTTGCTACCAACAATGGTGCCTCTTCATTAGGTATGCTGTTGCATGCTCCTTCAGCTGCTAGAAGTGTCTGCTGTGTCGAATCAACAGGGGGTATTGTGGATAACACTCACTGATCTACAGATTTTCCCCCAGATCTTGTTTGAACACCTAGCATTACAACAGTGTGAGAGGATGCCTCTGATTTAGTTCTTGCGATGATTTGCTATATATAAGTATACCTTCCCAAATCCTATCCTCCCTTCTTTAGGGCTCTTCCTCTGCCCCTTTTATTCGAATCTCTATTCATCCAAGTTGATGTGATGAAAATGTCGATACTAGATCACAATGCTCAGGACCTCGAGCAGGGTGTCAAAAGACCATTACCTCCCTAGGACGAGAGATCAAATGGAAAGGAAAACAACTAAATAAAAAGGAACCTAGGGTTCAAGGCTTGGAGCAGGGTGTTAAAGTACCCTTCCCTCCCCAGGAGAAGAAACCAAACAAGAAAAGAATGCACACAAGGAAATCTAAAGCTCGGGACCTGAAGCAGGGTGTCAAAGGACCATTCCCTCCCTAGGACGAGAGATTGGGTTTTTCAAAACAAAACAAAGAAATGACTACACTCGGGACGTGGAGCAGAGTGAGAAAACTCATTCTCTCCCTAAGATGAGAGATTGACCCTCTAGTCGATATAGATCGTGTCTTGCACCTTGTTAGCTTTCCCCAGCAACAACACCAAAATGTTGGTGTCTAGGTATGAACAGATTAGCCAACACTTTTCCTACATCAATTCATAAATCTGGGTGCGTACTCTTTTCAAGGTAATCTGCAAGGTATATGCAAGAGAAAAGTTACAATCTTACATCAACCAAGGGTTCATGATTAAGAAATCAAATCATCACTGTAACAGTAATGAAAATTAAACTGCAGAACTTAAAAATGCATTTACAACAATCTATGGAAATCTGTAACAACAATAAGGAAATAAATCCATCAAGTAAAAAAACATACATAAAAAGAAACACGTAGCGCCTGATTAGAAGAGCGGGCACAACTCTCTGATTAGGGCTGCGTTCACTCACAACCGAAGATAGAACAACAAAGTGTTTATTAATCTGAAGAAAGTTGTTACAATGCATATCGTGGCACACCTAACCCTTTACATAGGAATGATCCATATTTTATACAATACAGGGGTGATAACATCTTCCCCCAAAACCTGGCAACTACATGCCCAAAAATATACTTTAGCTCAAAACAACACTAGTGCCAAGAGAGCGACAACATAAATGATCCAAAATGGATTGGGAACAACTTCAAGTTAGTTATGCTATTTCAGTGTTGCTGAACGACTGTTGTGAATCACGGAACTGCCACTATATGCTGTGAGATCAACACCTATTCTCAATAATCTACGGATGTAAAAAGTTTTAGTGGTTCCCATAGGCAAAACCGTCATGACTTGACTTCATTAATTAAATATTCCAAGAGACAGAGAAAGGGGTTTACCTCATAGGTTTATCATAAATGTATGTTAATGAGTGTAAAAAGGATAAAAGGATGGGTGCAAATGTAAGGAAAAGTTAAACAGATCTGGTGCCCAACAGACTCTCTGGGTACCATTAGATCAAAATCACGCTTGAAGATAGAAGAAAGATGACCTTCATGACTGAATGGGGATGCTTTCAGTATAGTGTAATGCCTTTTGGATTAAAGAATGTGCTTGCAATATTCTTGCGCGTATTCATTACGACAATGTAAAGACTTCATTCATAAGTTTCTGGAGGTATACTTTGACGATTGGATAATGTTTGGGTTGGTCAAGTGCCATGTGGAAAGTTTGTGCTTTATGCTAGATACCTGTAGGCGATACTAGATCACACTCGATATGAATATAGGGATTGATGTTAGACCCCACGAAGATTGCAGTGATAATTAACCTGGAGGCACTAAGGAGTGTGAAGCAGCTACGCACAACATTGGGACATACTGGGTACTATAGGAAGTTCATTAAGAGCTATGCCCAGGTCACCGCGCCAATGGAAATTTTTTTGAAAAAGGATGTCACATTCTGCTAGAATGAGGAATGTCAGAAGAGCTTGGAGGTGTTGAAAGAGAAAATGGTCACCGCGCTGATTCATGTACATGTAAACACATCACGTATTGCACTGGGAGAAGTATTGACATAGGCTGGTGAGGGAGAATTGGACAATATTGTAGCATTCACGAGTAGGAATCTATCCAAGGCTGAGAAGAATTATTCCACCACAGAGCGCAAAGGACTAGCCATGGTGTATGCGCTCCAAAAGTTTAGGCACTATTTGTTGGGTGGACAATTTAAGATGTATAGAGATCATTCTGCGTTGAAATACATGGTCAATAAGCCTATTTTGGGTGGGGGGAGAGCTACATATGGTTGTTGTTGTTCCAGGAGTATGACTTTGAAGTTATTGTGAAGCCTGGACATTTGAATGTAGGACCAGATCATTTGTCGCGCATCAAAACTGGAGAGGAGCCGACTAGTTTAGAGGAAGGACTACCTGATGCGCAACTCTTTGTGGTGTGTGTTGCAGACGGTCACTTTGAAGATATCATACACTTCCTAACGACAGGAACTGCCCTAGAAAAATATACAAGCCAGCAAAAGAAGGAGTTAGTGGTGTGTGCGACAAAATTTCTGTCATTGCAGCACACCTGTATAAAATGGGGTCTGATGAAATATTGCGATGTTATGTACTGGAGTTTGAAAGGAGAAGTATCCTCACTGATGCTCATGGGGGAGCTGTGGGAGGACATTACACAAGAAAAGCGACCGCTCAAAAGATTATACGCGTTGGGTTGTGGTGGCCAACCCTCCATAAGGATTCAAAAGCATATTGCAGGGCATGTGATGTTTGTCAAAGTACTGGCAGGCTGTCATGGAGAGATGAGCTACCTTTGAACCCACAAATAACGTTACAACCTTTCGAGAAATGGGAAATAGACTTTATGGGACCTATTCACCCTCAAGGAAAGAAAACGGGTGCGTGGTACATCATCCCCATGACTGAGTATTTGACTCGATGGGAGGAAGCATAACCTGTTAAAGACTGCACAGGTGCGATAACTGTGAAGTTTATTTTTGAATATGTATTGATGAGATTTGGGTGTCCAAAGATTTTGATGAGTGATCGTGGTACACACTTTCTTAATGACACAATCAACACACTGACGGAGGAATTTCAGGTGTATCACCAGAAAAGTATGCCTTATCACCCATAGGCTAATGGGACAATGGAAGCATTCAATAAGATACTAGAGAGTGCGTTGACAAAGGTCTGCAATGCTTAGAAAAATGATTGGGATCTGCGCATACCCACGGTGATATGGGCTTATAGGATGACTTGCAAGAAGCTAAATGGGAAAACACCTTTCAGGCTTGTATATGGTGTTGAAGCAATGATGACGATGGAATACATTATGCCTAGTTTGCTCATTAAGGCCTTCACAGGAATGATGGACCGCAAAGCCCTGGAAGAGAAGCTCTCGCAGCTAGCAGAGCTTGAGGAAGATAGGATTATAGTCAGGTTTCACTAAAAGGTTCAAAAGAAACGTGAAAAGGCATGGCATGATCGGCACATTAAACTACGCACCTTCAAGGTAAATGATCTGGTTTTGTTGTATGACAATAAGTTTGATAAGTTTCCAGGGAAATTTAGGATGCATTGGCTAGGGCCCTATGTCATCAAGAATATTACCGATGGTGGAGCAGTTCAATTGGTCAAATTGAATGGAGAACCCTTCCCAGGAAAGGTGAATGGCCACTGATTGAAGCCATACAACGGTGATTTGTCTAGGTGACTATATGAAGGTAGCACAGTCTTAGCACTCTAGGCAGCTCAAAGGAGGCACAAGACTATAAACTACATTGCCCAGGTTGGGGAACTATGTGGAACGAGAGGATGTCAGAGAGGCCATAACAGTGTGTAGTAAGTTGCGCTACCAAGGGAAAACCCGCGTAGGTCAGCCGAAAAGTGACCGCTAAAGTCATTGTTCATGATTTGACGATGAAAAAAAGGCCAAATGGAGCGAGGGGGTGACATTTAAGATGAAATTTATGGGCAAGATCCTTGAAAATATGCCACCAATCTAGCATGAGTTAACCAATTTTGTGGGGAACGGTTGGATTTGAATTCAAAATGGCCTATAAATTACATGTGGCTGGCCTGTGAAAAACACTTGGAATTTTGAGCATTGAGTTGTTGTGCTCTTAGGCGCGCATGAATCGTGAATACTTTGAAGCTTTGATAGAGAGTTCGGCATTTGAGAAACTGCCAAAGGAGACACAAGAGCTATTGAATAGCATCATGGCGACACCAACAGAAACTATAAATATTGGGGAAGCAGTGACAGCCGAAGGGGCTATTCAAGAGGTTGCTATGGGAACAGAGGGAGCTGCTTCGGACTTTGCAGAGATACCAGCTGAAGTACCAAATTCTCCATGGTCGCCTAGATTGAGGCCTACCTCGACCAAGGAGGGTCCCAAGAACAAGAAGGGCAAGCAGGTTGTGACACCGTCGGTGCATGCATCACCCAGAAAACACCGATAGAAATATAAGCCCACCCCACAGGAAAAAGGCAAGACGATTAACCTAGAGCCAAAATAAGAAGAAATTGAGGATATCCCAATGGATGATGAGGATGTTGGGATGGAAACAAAGGGTGTTGAAGTTGAGGGGTCTAACCCCATTACTAAATTGCCTGAGTACATCCCTCCACGAAGGGGCAAGACCAAGGTTCCCAAAGACATTGACGAGAGCAAGGTCACCCTACACACACCCCAATTGCCGGACCAAATTGTTTTTGAAGGACCACGCTTGGGGCGGATACCACTGTTGAAATTGGAGGACTGGGACTTAGCTAACACCGAGTGATTCCCTCATTTGGCAACAAACCAACTAATGCATCGCGTTTTCCATAAGAGCACCGAAATGATCACGTTGGAACCACGGAAGTGGCTGAAAGGTGTGGATAAGGTAGACCTGATCAACCTGCTATGGGTGCCGCATTACAACTGTGCACCCATTACAATGGTGGTAATCAAGCAGCTGATTTTCTTGGTGCATGATGGGTTCCTATGGTAGGAGGAGCCACTACCCATCACTGATATGTTGATCCATAGGATCACGTGCCTTCTGTATACATGGGAAAATCTAGCCATGGCGTTTGGTGGTAAAGGTGGTGAGCATGCCCTCACGGAGGCCATGAAGGAAAAGTTCAAGCTCACAAAGAAGCCGTGAGGCTATGCCATTACGAGTATCTCTGATCTCGTAGTCAAAGTGGAAAAAAAAATCTTGGCAAAGAAGGTCATGCAGAAGTGTCGCACAGATGAAGTGTCGACACCAGTCATAGCTTTGGAGGCCCAATGCGCGGAGGGAGTTCAATTTAATTGGGTGCACTACCTCTACGGTGAGCTCCTCGCGAACTGTCGTGAGGTGTAGGATCTCAGCAAGACCTTCTACTATGCTTGGCTCTTGCTGTCCATGACTCCATAGTGCTGGTAGCATGGCAGCTACCCGAAGATTGTCCATTTCCTTCAGTCGCGACAGACCTACGAGAGGTAGTGAAGTACACTTCGCTGTGGGTGACTAAGAACCCTTAGAAGATAAAGGACAACAAGATCTTTTGGATCTTGATGGAGATGAATGTGCATATGGCCATCAACCGCAAGGCACAATTGTTGCTTACCATCTTTGACAGATTGTAGGATTATGTGGACTTCAAGGCTGACTTCCACCATGTATCAATCCTGGCACAAAAGGACCCTGAACAGAAGGGGCACGACCTGCCATATTTAACCATGAGTGACGCAATATATGTAGTCCTTGATCATTGACAGATAGAGTGGCGCACTGCCTCAGACTTGGCTGCGAGATTGAGCAAGTTCGCCACGCAGCGCAAGAAGGAAGAAGCCAAGGAAGTCAGCGAGTAGCACGCAACTGCTGTAACGGAGGTGATAGCAGCAGTAGGGAGTGTAGTGACAGATGACACGAAGCTTTTCAAATATTCATTTGAGGTACTCACTAGCCTACAAGAAGACCCCAATGTGTAGAGGCTGGAAACGGAAGCGTGAGAACTACAGTAGCACTACGAGGAGGTTAAAGGGACAACGCGCACTATCGCCATCACGCAAAGACTTGAAAATCTGCAGGAGGTCAAGGCATTGAAAGAAAAAGTAGATGTAGCTCAGTACAAGGAGGCAGTGTTGAAGGCATGCTTGAAGCCTTGGTTGGACGAGGCCTACTTGATCGTGACCTCTATTGAAGGCAAGCTGGCTAATCTACAGGAGACTTAGCAGAAGATTCAGGCTGACAGCGCATGGCCATCGACAGAATAGTTGGTCATGGAGATGAAGCAGGCAGCTGCGCAGTGCACCGCTGAGGTAGCAGTTGTCCAGGTTGACTTAGGGTTCTTCACGACAAGATATCCACGCCAATAGAGTTACTTGAGGGCTAGTCACCAATTTTTTTTAGGGGCTTGTTGGGAACGGGTTCCCCGAAGAAATAGTTTTGGGGCTAAAAGCCTATGTTTTGGGGCAGAAAGCCCAATTTTTGTAATAAATATGTAAAGCCTCCACATTTTATGGTCATGGAACGCGAAGATGTCAAGAGTCGTGAAGGGTTGTCTGCTCTTGTTTTGTAAAGAATCATGTCGGTTGTAATGATCCACCCATGGTCCACAGACCGTGGGATTGTATAAAAGGAAGTATTAGAAGAGTCTTTTAGAAAAAGGAAGATAGCAAGAGTCATTGATGAGTCTATAGAGAGCTAAGAGCGAGAGTATCATAGATAGTGGCTCTACAGCTGAGTGTGTAGAGGCCTAGGGTGGAAGTCCGTAACTGAGTGCGTGGACCCCTGTAGCTGTGTGCGCAGGGTAGATAGAGTCTGTAATCGGAACTTGAAATATCAATAAAGAGAAGTTTTCTGGAATTGATGTGTATTTTGCCTTTGTTTATTGCAATATATTATATTATGTCAAGTTCTAGGTTTGCATTATAATTCCAATTTGATGTGTGAATGTATCTGATTGTATATATTAATTGAATGCAAGTAAGAATATAGGTTTACGCGAGGATAAGACTTAAGGCATGAAAGAGTAGGTAAACACTTAAGATAATTCAGGAACTTATACACTAACGTAGCTATATAGGTGTGTAAGTTCCTGAACCTCTGGTTAGGGCTACGTGAAGGTCACTCATATACCTTTGCGAAGGTACTGAAGGTCGGAAGAGAAGGTACCTCGATAAGTCCTAAGGGCTTATCGATCTGCACGAAGACTAGATTAGGGAATAAAGATCGACATCACAACCATCTCAGGATGCAAAAACTTGGTTCCTGTATCCCCCCATACTTCTTCTGGTGACACTTCAGTCCGCGCTCCGCGAATTGATGTCCAAAGGGCCAGTAGTGTAGGGATTTGCTTCACCGACTAACATTGAACCTGGGCCAGGGCTGATCAAGCCAACAATGTCTTAGTTTAGACTTAGTTCCTATTTTATAAGAGACAGTTTTTTTCTCCCTAAATTGAATGTAAACTTATATATTTTCTGATTTTATGATTAATGTGATAGAGCGATACTGCTTGAGCAGTCTCTAGGTGTAGCTTGGCTCACCTATGAGCTGCTAGTTTTAGTTTGCAGGTTTCAGTCTAATTTGTCTTTCCATTTTTTAAACAAAATTCTTGTTATATCTGGCTTACCGATTTTTGGATATACTCTTGGTGTTATAGTGGTAACCACTAGGTTTGATCTTGGGCCTCATTTTTATCACTCCAACGAGTTACCGATTCACCATGGTAAAAATAAAAAATAAAAATAAATAAATAAATGTTGAAATCAATAAAATGTCCAATAGTAAAGTAGCAAAGAATATTGAAGCTCCATGTGCCCATTGCCCATCCAACTCAATATTTTCACCATTTTTCTTACTATTATTTAATATCTTATCAAAACCATCCTAAATCCATCTTAACCCTAAATCTATTAATCGTTAAAAGGGATCAAATCTCTTGAGATGAAAGCCTCTTTTTTGAGTGTAAAACTTGAGGAAAGTTTTGGACCTGAAGAGATTTGGTCTCTCTCAACATTTGATAGATTCGAGGTGTGAATCACCCACCCCCTCCTCTCCTAACCCCATAACCCAACTATAGTTACTAGGAGGTAGTAACTATGTAGATCCAGCTCCCTAGGTTTCGTTATGGGAATGTAACCTAAACTTCTAACTTTCGTAAAACTTCAACCCTACTCATCCTTACGATCATCTCATCAAGAAAATTCCAACAATATAAACTTTGCCTCAATCTGACTTACGGATTGGGTGTTATGCCTCCTTAAAGGTACACTCATTGCCTTTCCACATCACTTTACCCTCCACGTGGAAACCACCCAATGGCCCACATGGAAGTGATTGGATGTGTTTCCACCATGTGCAGGCCACATAACAGTTGGGTTCAAAGGCTAGTCGGAGTCAACCTTACTCACCATCATGCCTTTTCCTTTTTCACAGGCCCAACTCCTGACCTCTGACTTAGTGGGGGCTGGCCCTCCTTGGCACATCAACCTATTGGACTGGGGTCACTCCCGACCCCTGACTGTCCAACATCCCTATTACATAGAATTTTGTTACAGTCCCTGTACTCTTCGTTCCTTGATCCTAGAGGACCTCTACAATGAACCCTGCATGCTTTGCCTTCATGGAGAAACTCCCATTGTGTCCCTCTTCATGAGCAGATTATTTCTCTTTTGCACCATTTTCCCTGAAACTTCTGTTTTTCCCAATTTACAAGACTGACGCTAATGACCTTTGTCTCCCCCATTCCGATCGATGCGACTGAGCTGTGTTCAGTCACGCTGGTCCTTTTATGGAAATTTTTTTTAAATTAGAGCCGAAGCTTCCTTCTCCAGAAGCTCTGTAACGAAAGTCTGGTAAATGGTTTGGCTGTATGGGGTCAAGGATGATAGTTTGGGCTCCTTTCCCCTATAATGATGGAACTATCTCGAGGGATAAGTCCTTCTCCCATGAGAACATGATCCATCTCCCATCCATCTTTCCTATATAAAACTCCCTTCTTCCTAAGAACACACTAGTGTGAAAGTCAGAGTTAGAGTTTTGGCTGAGTGTGAATACAATATTTTTAGACAAGCAAGCTATAACTAGTCGTAGCCATCTAGTTGTGTGAGGGAGAAGTGTGTTTGGTTTGGAGTGAAGCCTAAAGGGAAGAGTCTTTAAACTATTGTTATTTGAAGCCATCATGAAGTGCTAGAAGAAGTGTGTGGGAACCTGGTCTTCTCAGAGGAAGACTGTGACGTCAAGATGAATGGTTGTAATCTCTCTTTGATATTAATATATGTGACTATCAATTGATTTCCTACATGTTTTATAATATTACATATTCGTGGCTTAATGTTTCTTGACTTGTTAAATAGGTTGAATTGCAATTTGTCTATTATTATGTTTGTGTGTTGTTGTTGTTTACTTGTTTTAGGAGCTTGAAGAAGGAAGCGAGAGATTGCTAGAACGAGCAAGCGAGGACATCATCAAGCGGGATAAGCGACCATGAGGTAGTCCTTCTTGATTGATTCTAAACTAAGTAAATATTCCAGAGAATGTATCTGTTGTGGCTAGACCCATTATCGGGCTAGAGGAATTTGTTCGTGTCCACACTTATAATTTTACTTCACAACAAATTGGCGACTCCACTAGGGAGATCCCATCTTTTGTTTGTTTTAGATTTCATGATTTCATGGGAACTTTGCTAGTTTCACGTTTTTCCTTTTGTTCTGTTGAAAAAGAAAATGGTCACCGCACCGAATCTAGTCTTCTTAGACTAGAAGAAGGAGTTTCATGTACATGTAGACGTGTCATGTATTGCATTGGGAGAAGTACTGACATAGGCTGGTGAGGGAGAATTGGACCATCCTATAACATTCACAAGTAGGAAGTTGTCCAAGGCTGAGAAGAACTATTCCACCACAGAGCGCGAAGGACTAGCCATGGTGTATGTGCTCAAGAAGTTTAGGCACTATTTGCTGGGTGGACATTTTAAGATGTAAACAGATCATTTTGCATTGAAATACATGGTCAATAAGCCTGTGTTGGGGGGGAATATTTTCATATTGTTGTTGTTGTTCCAGGAATATGACTTTGAAGTTACTGTGAAGCCAAGACGATTAAATGCAGGACAAAATCATCTGTCACGCATCGAAACTGGAGAGGAGCCTACTAATTTAGAGGAAGGACTGCTTGACACTTAGCTCTTTACGGTGTGCGTCGCGGACGATCACTTTGAAGATATCATACATTTCCTAATGACGGGAATTTCCCCAGAAGGATATACAAGCCAACAAAAGGAGTTAGTGGTGCACATGAAAAATTTTTCCATCATTGCAAGACACTTGTATAAAATGGGGTTTGATGAAATATTGCAACGTTATGTACTAGATTTTGAAAGGAGTAGTGTCCTTGTTGATGCTCATGGGGGAGCCACGAGAGGACATTACACAGGAAAAGCAACTGTGCAGAAGATTCTACGTGCTGGGTTGTGGTGGCCAACCCTCCATAAGGATTCAAAAGCATATTGTGGGGCATGTGATGTGTGTCAAAGCATTGGTAGGCCATCACAGAGAGATGAGATGCCTCTGAACACATAAATAACGTTACAACCTTTCGAGAAATAGGAAATAATCTTTGTGGGATCAATTCAACCTCAAGGAAAGAAGAAAAGTGCGTGGTACATCATCACCATGGCTGAGTATTTGACTTGATGGGTGGAAGAATAGCCTGTTAAGGACTGCACAGGCACGATAGCTACAAAGTTTATTTTTGACTATGTATTAACGAGATTTGGGTGTCCAAATATTTTGATGAGTGATCGCGTACGCACTTTCTTAATGACACAATCAACGCGTTGACAGAGGAATTTTAGGTGTATCACCAAAAAAGTACGCCTTATCACCTGTAGGCTAATGGGATGGTGGAAGCATTCAATAAGATATTAGAGAGCACGCTGACAAAGGTTTGCAATGCTCAGTAACATGATTGGGACCTGCGGGTACCCGTGGTGTTATGAGCTTATATGACGACTTGCAAGAAGCTGACTGGGAAAACACCTTTCAGGCTTGTATATGGTGTTGAAGCCGTGATGCTGATGGAATACATTGTGCCTAGTCTGCGCATTGTGACCTTCATGGGAGTGACAGACCGCGGAGCCTTGGAAGAGCGGTTCGCGCAGCTAGTAGAGCTTAAGGAAGATAGGTTTATAGTCGGGTTTTACTAATAGGTTCGAAAGAAGCGTGAAAAGGCATGACATGATTGGCACATTAAACTATGCACCTTTAAGGTAAATGATCTGGTTTTGTTGTATGAAAGCAAGTTTGATAAGTTTCCAGGGAAATTTAGGATGCATTGGCTAGGGCCCTATGTCATCAAGGAGTTTTTTGATGGTGGAGCAGTTCAGTTGGTCAAATTGAATGGAGAACTCTTCCCAGGAAAGGTGAATGGCAGCTGATTGAAGCCACACACCGGTGATCTGACTAAGTCACTATATGAAGGTAGCATAGTCTTAGTGCTCTAGGCAGCTCAAAGGAGGCACGAGACTATAAAATACACTGCTCAGGTTGGGGAACTACGCGATGAAGGAACTGCACAGAACGAGAGGATGTTAGAGAGGCCACAACATCGCGCAATAAGCTAAGCTACCAAGGGAAAACCCACGCAGGTCAGTCGAAAAGAGACCGTTAAAGTCATTGTTCATGATTTGACGACAAAAAAACGGCTAAATGGAGCGAGGGGGCAGCATTTAAGATGAAATTTATGGGCGAGATCCTTGAAAATATGCCGCTAATCTAGCATTAATTAACTGATTTTGGGGGGAACGGTCGGATTTGAATTCAAAATGGCCTATAAATTACATGTGCCTGCCCTGTGAAAAACACTTGGCATTTTGAGCATTGAGTTGTTGAGTTCTCAGGCGTGCATGAACCGTGAATACTTTGAAGCTTTGATAGAGATTTCGATGTTCGAGAAACTGCCAAAGGCGACAGAAGAGATATTGAATAGCGTCATGTCGACACCACCAGAAACTGTAAATATTGGGGAAGCAGTGATAGCTGAAGGGGTTGTTCTAGAGGTCGCTATGGCGGCAGAGGGAGTTGCTCCACACATTGCAGAGATACCAGTTGAAGTACCAAATTATCCACGGTCGCCTAGACCGAGGCATACCTCAACCAAGGAGGGTCCCAAGAACAATAAGGGCAAGCAGGCTGCGACACTGCCGATACGTGCATCCCCTAGAAAACACCCACAAAACGATAAGCCCACCGCACAGGAAAAGGGTAAGATGATTAAACTAGAGCCAAAAGAAGAAGAAATTGAGGATATCCCAATGGACGATGAGGATGTTGGAATGGAAACTGAGGGCGTTGAAGTTGAGGGGTTTGACCCCATTACTAAATTTCCTAAGTACGTTCCTCTGCACAGCGGCAAGACCAAGGTGCCCAAAGACATTGATGAGAGCAAGGTCACCCTACACACACCCCTTTTGCCAGACCAAATTGTTTTTGAAGGACCGCACATGGGGCGGATCCCACTATTGAAATTGGAGGACTGGGACTTAGCTAATACTGAGCAATTCCCTCATTTGGCGATAGACCAGCTAATGCACCGCATTTTCCATAAGAGCACTGAAATGACTGCGTTGGAACCACGGAAGTAGCTGAAAGGTGTGGATAAGGTATGCCTGCTCAACCTTTTATGGGTTCCGCATTATAACCGTGCACCCATTACAATGACGGTAATCAAGCAGTTGATGTTCTTGGTGCACGATGGGTGCCTATGGCTAGAGGAGCTACTACCCATCACTGATATGTTGATCCATAGGATCACATGGCTTCCATATACATGGGAAAATTCGGCCATGGAATTTGGTGGTAAAGGTGGTGAGCATGCCCTCGCAGAGGCCATGTAGGAAACGTTAAATCTCACAAAGAAGCCACGAGGCTATTCCATTACGAGTATCTTTGACCCTGTGGTCAAAGTGGCAACACAAATCTTGGCAGGGAAGGTCATGCGGAAGTGTTGCACAGATGAAGTGTCGGCGCCAGTCATAGCTTTGGAGGCCTAATGCGCGGAGGGAGTTAAATTTAATTTTATGCACTACCTATGCGGTGAGTTGCTCGCGAACTGCCACAAGGCACAGGATCTCAGCAAGACCTTTCACTATGCTTAGCTCTTGTTGTCCATAGTGCTAGTAGCATGGAAGCTACTTGAAGACAGTTAGTTTCCTTCAGTCACGTCGGACCTACCAGAGATAGCGAAGTACGCTTCACTGTGGGGAACTAAGAACCCTCAGTGGATAAAGGACACCAATATCTTTTGGATTTTGATGGAGATGAACGTGCATATGTCCATCAGCCACAAGCCAGGGTTGTCGCCTACCATCTTCGATAGATTGTAGGAGTATTTGGACTTCAAGGCTGACTTCCACCATGTATCAATCTGGGTGTGAAAGGACCTTGAACAGAAGTGGCATGACCTACCATATTTAACCACAAATGATGCGATCGACACAGTCCTTGATCATTGGCCAGCAGAGTGGCGTACTGCCTCGGACTTGGCTGCGGGATCGAGCAAGTCCGCTGCGTAGCGCAAGAAGGAAGAAGCCAAGGAAGTCAACGAGCAGCATGGGACTGCTGTAACAGAGGCGATAGCAGTAGTAGAGAGTGTAGTGATAGATTGCATGAAGATTTTCAAAAAGTCATTTGAGGTACTCACCAGCCTACAAGAATACCCCAATGTGCAGAGGCTGGAAACAGAAGCGCGAGAAATGTAGCAATGCTACAATGAGGTTAAAGGGACATCACACACTATCACCATCACGTAGAGACTCACAAAGCTACAGGAGGCCAAGGCATTAAAAGAACAAGTAGATGTAGTTTAGTACAAGGAGGCAGTGCTAAAGGCGCACTTGAAGCCTTGGTTGGACGAGGCCTACTTGATCATGACCTCTATTGAAGCCAAGTTGGCTAGTGTGCAAGAGAATCAGCAGAAGCTTCAGGCTAACATCACATGGCCAACGACAGAGCAATTGGTCGAGGAGATGAAGTAGGCGGTGGTGGAGTGCACTGTCGAGGTAGCAGTTGTCCAGGTCGAGCTGGGAGTTCTTCACGACAAGATCTCCACGCCAGCAGAGTTACTCAAGGGCGAGTTACCAGGATTGTTTTGGGGGCTTGTTGGGAATGGGTTCCCCCAAAAATTAGTTTTGGGGCTAAAAGGCTATGTTTTGGGGTAGAAAGCCCAAATTTTGTAATAAAGATGTAAAGTCTCCACATTTTATGGTCGAAGAGCATGAAGATGTCAAGAGCCATGAAGGGTTGTTCACTCTTGTTTTGTAAAGAATCATGTCGGTTGTAAAGATCTACCCATGGTCCACAGAGCATGCGATTGTATAAAAGGAAGTATTAGAAAAGTCTTTTAGAAAAAGGAAGATAGTAAGAGTCATTGATGAGTCTATAGAGAGCTAAGAGTGAGAGTCTTAGCATAGATAGAGGCTCTGCAGCTGAGTGCGCAGAGGCCTAGTGTGGAATTCCACAGTTGAGTGTGCGGACCCCTGTAGCTGTGTGCACAAGGTGGATAGAGTCTGTATTGGGAACTTGAAATATCAATAAAGAGAAGTTTTCTAGAATTTCTGTGTATTTTGCCTCTGTTTATTGCAATCTAATATATTATGTTAAGTTCTGGGTTTACATTATAATGCCAATTTGATGCGCGAATATATCTGATTATATATGTTAATTGAAGGCAAGTAAGAATATAGGTTTACGTGAGGATAAGACTTAAGTCATGAAAGAGTAGGTAAACACTTAAGATAATTCAGGAACTTATACAATAATGTAGTTACATAGGTGTGTAAGTTCCTAAATCACTGGTTATGGTTGCACGAAGGTAACTTGTATACCTTCGCGAAGGCAGGATTAAGGAATAAAGATCAACATCACGACCATCTTAGGGTGCAAAAAATTGGTTTATGCATATCCCCATACTGCTTCTGGTGAGACTTTAGTTTGCACTCCGTGGATTGATGCCAAAAGGGCCAGTAGTGTAGGGATTTTCTTGGCTAACTAACGCTGAACCTGGGTCAGGGGCAATCAAGCCAACAATGTCTTAGTTTAGACTTAGTTCCTATTTTATAAGAGATAATTTTGATCTCCCTAAATTGAATGTAAACTTATATATTTTTTGATTTTATGATTAATGTGATAGAGCGATACTACTTGATCAGTCTCCAGGTGTAGCTTGGCTCACCTGTGAGTTGCTAGTTTCAGTATGCACATTCTAATTTCTCTGTCCATTTTTTAAACAAACTGCTTGTTATATTTGGCTTACTGGTTTTTGCATATACTCTTGGTGTTATAGTGGTAAGCACTAGGTTTGATCTTGGGCCTCATTTGGATCACTCCAATGAGTTACCGATTCACCATGGTAAAAATAAAAAATATAAATAAATAAATAAATGTTGAAACCAATAAAATGTCCAATAGTAAAGTAGCAAAGAATATTGAAGCTCCATGTGCCCATTACCCATCCAACTCAATATTTTCACCATTTTTCTTACTATTATTTAATATCTTATCAAAACCATCCTAGATCCATCTTAACCCTAAATCTATTAATCGTTAAAAGGGATCAAATCTCTCGAGATGAAAACCTATTTTCTGAGTGTAAAACTTGAGGAAAGGTTTGGACCTCAAGAGATTTGGCCTCTCTCAATGTTTGATAGATTCGAGGTGTGAATCACCCACCCCCTCCTCTCCTAACCCCATAACCCAACCATAGTTATTAGGAGGTAGTAACTATGCAGATCCAACTCCTAGGTTTTGTTATGGGAATGGAACCTAAACTTCTAACTTTATGAAAACTTCAACCCAACATCGTCATTACAATTGTCTCATCAAGAAAATTCCAACAATATAAATTTTTCCTCAATCTGACTTACGGATTGGGCGTTATGCGTCCTTAAAGTTAAACTCATCGCCTTTCCACATCACTTTACCCTCCACCTAGAAACCACCCAATGGAGCACATGGTAGTGATTGGATGCATTTCCACCATGGACAGGCCACGTAACAGTTGGGCTCAAAGGCTAGTCGGAGTCGACCTTACTCAGTAGCGTGCCTTTTCCTCTTTCACGTGCCCAACCCCCAACCTCTAACTTAGTGGGGGTTGACCCTCGGCACGTCAACCTATTGGATTGGGGTCACTCCCGACCCTTGACTATCCAGCATCCCTGTCCCTGCACTCCCCATTCCTTGATCCTGGAGGACCTCTATAGTGAACCTTGCGTGATTTACCTTCATGGAGAAACTCCCACTATGTCCCTCTTCATGAGCATATCATTTCTCTTTTGCACCATTTTCCCTGAAACTTTTGTTTTTCCCAATTTACAAGACTGATGCTAATGACCTTTGTCTCACTCGGGCTGATGTGCAAATATTAGCACTCTTCCCTGTGTTGATCAGTGAAACTGAGCTGTGTTCTAGTCGCGCCAGTCCTATTATGGAAAGTTTTTAAAATTAGAGCTAAAGCTTCCATCTATAGAAGCTCCGTAACAAAAGTTTGGTAAATGGTTTGGCCGGATGGGGTCGAGGATGATAGTTTGGGCTCCTTTCCCCTATAATGATGGAACTACCTCAAGGGATAAGTCCTTCTCCCATGAGAAGAGGATCCATCTCCCATCCATTTGTCCTATATAAAACTGCCTTCTTCCCAAGCACAGACTAGTGTGAAAGTCAGAGTTAGAGTTTTGGCTAAGTGTGATACACTATTTTTAGACAAGCAAGCTATTACTAGTCGTAGCCATATATTTGTGTGAGGGAGAAGTGTGTTTGGTTTGGAGTGAAGCCTAAAGGGAAGAGTCTTTAAACTATTGTTGTTTGAAGCCATCATGAAGTGCTAGTAGAGGCGTGTGGGAACCTGGTCTTCTCAGAGGAAGACTGCAACGTCAAGACAAATGGTTGTAATCTCTCTTTGATATTAATATATGCAACTATCGATTGATTTCCTACATGTTTTATAATATTACATATTCATGGATTAATGTTTCTTGACCTGTTAAGTAGGTTGAATTGAAATTTGTCTATTATTTTGTTTGTGTGATGTTGTTGTTTACTTGTTTCAGGAGCTTGAAGAAGGAAGCAAGGGATTGCTGGAATGAGCAAGAGAGGACATCATCAAGCAGGATAAGTGACCAAGAGGTAGGCCCTCTTGATTGATTATAACCTAAGTAAATCTTCCATAGAATGTATATGTTGTGGCTAGACCCATTTTCGGGCTAGAGGAATTCGTTCGTGTCCGCACTTATAATTTTACTTCACCACAAATTGGCGACTCCACTGGGGAGATCCCATATTTTGTTTGTTTTGGATTTCATGATTTCGTGGGAAATTTTCTAGTTTCACATTTTCCCTTTTGTTCTGTTGCTTTTCTCCTACTTACTGGCCTATGTCTAAAATCCATAGTAGCAGATCTAGTCCCTGTTTTGATTTTATTTTTATTTTTATTTTTCCTTAGTTCCCTCAGACATCGCATTTAATCAACTAACAGTTGTGCCGATCAGTACGAATTGTGGAGGAATAGTCGCGCCGACTCGCCTCTGTCGCTTGTTGTCAGTTAGGTAGTCGCACTTATCTCTGTAAGTGAATACTAGGGTTAGACCCCAATATTGGCCAGTGTGTTCTTCTCTTATGTTTTTGACCTTGTGAGACTTTTGAATGTTTTCTCCTTGATTAGAAAGCTAATATTTGTTTGGATTTTGATTGCTTGTAGGCTTGTCATCTTGCTATTTGATTGATCGAGCCATTGTGTGGCTAGTGACACTAGGACATTTAGTTAGTCACCCATTCAACAGCTCGTGGACTCATTTAGTCCGGATGTAGGTGTGTTTGCTCCTTGCATTTGTTTTTGGTCCTCTCTACAATTTTGACCTCTTTTGCACAAGTTTTTGAAAAAGTTTCATCTATTAAGTTGAACGTCTTTTCCCGGCATAGATTACACAGTCAGTCTTGTGCTAACAAAGCCGATGTTTCATTGATCTTAATGAACTTCTCTTTTTATGTTTTCATTTGCTTGAAGAGCTCATAGTCTCAGAAAATTTTTCATTAAAGGATTGTATGCGATTTTTTTCGTTTTTCGTTTTTGCATGAAAAAGTGTGAAATTCTAGCTTGTTGCATCAATATGATTCAAATCTCTTAAAAAACTAGAATTGCATCAACATTTGAAAAAGAAGAAAAAAAATCTCATTTCGAAAGGACTAATAGATAAGTGCTTGTTAGGAAATTAGGAATTGGAACGTATTTTTCGTTAGTTTATTATATGAAAATTGAAGTAGTGAAAAATCATTTCATTTTCAGTTGCTTGATTGTTTGCATTTTGATTGAGCGGTTTCTACTCTCTTTAGTGTAAGAATTTCATCAAATTGAAAAGATATTGTCTTGCGGGATTCCCTATATTGGAGAGACGGGTCGCTCTATAAATCAAAGGATTAGAGAGCATTCAGCTGACTTGAGGCATGGGAGGATCAAATCCTCAGCCCTTGCCGAGCATGCCGAGAAGACGATGCATCATGTATGTATCGAAGAAGCTCAAGTCATTGCTAGAGTTGCTCAGTTTCACCATCGCAAATTTAGGGAGGCCCTGAAGATTGAAAAAAGGTCGGTTAATCTTAATAGGGATGATGGCTGGAAGATCAGCAGCTGCTGGGTCCTAGCCCTATCTTCCTAGCCTCTGTGGTCCCCTCTTGGTAAGGTCTCTTTGTTTCTTGTTTCCCTTCCTTAAGAGTTGTTTTCCGTGGGATGTGTTGTCTTTTCTTGCTTTTCTCCGGATCTGGTTTGTTCTTATGTGAATTTTCGACCTTTAAGGGTAATTTTAAAATTAATGAATTTATTAAAATTTGCTTTGTCGAAACTTTCATATTAATTTTTTCCAGTTATTCAAAAACATTTATCTTACCGCTCTAAATAATAGTAATAGTAAGATAAAAACTAATTTATAAAATATATACTATTAATAATTTTGATTTTATAAAAATTATTATATAATATATATATATATATATATATATATATATATATAATTTAAACAATATTATTATATATATTTTATATTAATATATATATATATATATATTATATTTATATCATTTAAACATAGAATAATAATTAAGGTATTAATATTATATATATTCTTATGTATTTAAGTTGGATAAATTGTGTATATATACTACTTTTATATGTTTGTATAATTAAATAGTTATAATGGTTTAAGTTTCTGAAAAAAATTTTAACCTCATTAAATAATAGTAAGATAAAAAATGGCTTATATAAAAAATATATACTATTATATATTTTGATTTTATAAAATATTATATATATATATATATACAATAATATTATGTATATATATATATATATACATTATATCTATAATTTTTAACAATAGAATAATAGATATTAGTATTAATATTTTTATATTTGCTTATATATTTAGTGGGTTAATTTATATATATATATATATATATATATAATATTTTTTATGTTTATATATTAATAGTTAAATGGTTTAGTTTTGAAAACTAACCACGAATCTTGTTACTTTCTAGGAACTACAAACTTCTGGTAATTTATTGTAATAATCGAATAACTTAACATTAAATTTAGTATTATAGTAGGTACGGAGAATATT
>APFE031487644.1:0-10650 GCA_000404065.3 Pinus taeda | reverse complement strand
GATCTTCAACTTGTCCTGACGATGAACCACACTGGTTGGTTCGAAACGCGTCGACAAATGGTTTTTTATGTGATTTTGCCGAAATTATTCTCTTAACAAAATCCTTACACTATTGGCCCTTTTGGCATCAATCCGTGGAGCGTGGACTAAAGTCTCACCCAAAGCAATATGGGGGGATGCTAGAACCAAGTTTCCGCACCTAGAGATTAGTGTAATGTCATTTTATGCCCTAAAACCTACCTTTGCATAGATCAACAAGCCTTTATGGCTTATCGATATAACTCTCTTAATCAACCTCTAGACCTCCGCGAAGGTCTACAACTGTCTTTCACAAACCCTGGATAGGCAGATCAACTACTTATGTGCATCAAAGATTTCCCTTAACCATGTAATTACTCAGATCGACTTAAGTGTTCGATAACTTTAACATGCAACAAGATATTCTTTGCGTAAACAATTAATATCAGTTGCATTCATATAACAATGTAAATCATGTAATGTCGTGCATCAATACAATATTATCTCATAAACCCATCATTCATTATAGAATAAAATCACATTCATTCATAACAGAAGTAAATAGACAAACATAGAAATTTCAGGAATAATCTCTTTATTGATACTTCAGTTTTGATTACATACTCAATACTTCCTTGTGCACTCAGGTGCAGCGGTCCGTGCACTCAGTTGTGGACTCTACTCTAGGCCTCTGCGCACACAGCTGCAGAGCCTTCCTTCTACTCTAAAACTTCTTCACTCTTACTATTAATGACCCATTACATTTGTTCTATATGCCTTAGACTCTCTAAGACACACCTACTTATAAAATCCCATGGTTTCCAGACCATGGGTAGATCTATAAAATCTGACTCAACTTACATAAAATAAGGGTAAAACCATTTATGAAACTTTAACTATTTATGCGCTTCATGACCACAACTTGTAGAGACTTTACATTTTATACAACAAAACTTGGACTTTTGCCCCAAAATTGACCCTAGGGGACCCCATCCCAACACCTCTCTGAAAATGCACTCACAGGATATGGAAATATTCCTTTGGATTCATTGTCTCTTCCCCTCTCTCACTGCTTCAATATCTAGCTCTCTTCCACGCAACTGACTGTTGCTAGTTTGGAAATTGATCTTCTCATGAAATTGAACCTCTCAAGCGTCTTCCCAATCACCACATCGATCTCCTCTTATAATCCTTTGTTGGAGCACCAAAGACCAAGATTAAAACTTAATCAATGGCTAGGATCATATTTGGATCAATCCGTGTGAGTTTCTAGATCATTCAATTAATTAATATTGGTTAATTAACCATATTCCCTAAGTTTAGACATAGGAAATATTTAAAAACCGCTTAATGATCTAATTAAGTCATTTCTAGGGAGAATTTCTAGAAACATTTTCTGGGTTTTGGAGATCCCATGTATTCTAGCCTCTACGCAAACTTTCAAGGCTAGAACACACCTGATTCTACAAAAACTAACAAATTTGATATCTTAGAGAGAACTAACTCAATGCTAGTCCCTTAGAAAGAACCATTCTCTTGGGGAAGAATCCTCAGGGAACTAAACCTCGGGGATGGTTGGGCCTTAAGGGACTCCCAACTTCTTGATGATAAGCCCACCTCAAAGGGACTCAGAGAACTCCCACCCAAAACCTAGAGGATGAGGTGACCAACAAATAATTATTTTGTGAGACTATGCAGATAAGGTTTCTTGGCTTGAGGCTCTAAGGTTGAACTTGCCTCTAAGATGTTGCCGTGCCTCTCATTTGAAGTTGGTGACAAAACCACTAGGTTGGATCATTCCATGAGAAACAAAATCTCTCTTGCATCTGGTGTTTTTCATCAAGGATTTATATATTCCTGCACCATGTGTCTTTTGTGAAGGCATTCTAACATGGCTTGACTATTGTCGTTCCAAAATCATTTGGACCTTCACCAACGTTCCACTGCAACCTTTGGAGTTTGCTAAAGAATTAGAGAATTTATGAGGTAAAAAATGGGCCTCAAAATTAAAACGTAAAACAAAAATAAAATTTATAAGAACCAATAGGATTCAATATGATGATGTCAACCATAGGGGATGATTCACCATTTTTAGAGTGAAAAGGTAAAAAGATACTAAAAAGAAACTACTTTTTCAACTCGTATTTTTAACTTATCTCCCTATTATTTTACTCAAATGTCAAGTGGGAGCACTTTTCAAATGTGGAATTTAGTTTTTCATCCAAGGAGTACCATGTTGCATACTTTCAATAGACCCTACTACACGAAAAATGTGAAATACGCGAAAAAAGTTTACTACAATCATGCTTTTTTCATGTTTTTCACATTTTTAATGTAGTAGGTTCCATCAAAAGTATGCAACATGAGTACTCCTTGGATGAAAAGAATAAATTATGAATCCAACAAGTGCTCCCTCTGGAAATTTGAATAAAATCTAGGGAGATAAGTTGAAAATATGAGTTGATTTTATTTTATTTTATTTTTTTTCTCCCCTCCAAAACTTGATGAGGTAATCAAATATTATTTAATTATTTATGCTATTATTTTATAATATTCTTAGGAGGAACATTTTAGACCTCAAAATTTCTCTAATGCACCTGTTAGTCCTATCCCTCCTGAGCTTACTACAAGTTACCTCTCCTCTGGTTCACAGTGCCTATAGTCAAGAACACTGAATATGGACCTATCCATCTAGGCCCATGGCTGGTCTACGCAACCTCTCGAGGGTCCAAAACTCTTAAGTTATTTGAGCCACCATAAAGCATATGGTGATAAAAGGTCTACAGGGAGATCAATGCTCCTCAATGGAATAAAGAATCCCTCTCTCAGATATGTTAATAAGCTAGATCCTTGTGGCTTGGAGCATATTGATTAAGATATTGGGCCTACCCGCTCTCCCATATTAGGGTAGGGGATTTTGAGGCATGGTTTTTTCGATGGCTATCATTAGCCCTTTGCCACATATTTGTTCACTCTTGATGACCTCCAATTCTAACAATTCACCCCTTGGTGCAACCCAGGGTCTTCAAAAGTCATTCTAGTGTTAAAGTGTGCCTACCTATGCACTAACTACGTGATGGGTCAATAGGAAAGGCTTGGGAAGGTTTCTCAGGTGACTTGGCTATTTGCTTAGACACAAGGGTGATTACCCCATACTGGGTGCACTCCAAATACAACACCAAACTACAAACAACCTCAAAGAGTCATGCTCTACACAACACTGTGTATAGATAAGTTAGATCAATCCTGTGCAACATCAATATGTGCATCTCTGAGGCCTTAAGGAGGCTCCTCATGTAAGGTGACGAACTAATGAGATAATGAAGAGGGAAAAACCATCGACAATATCACCTTGAAAAATCATCCATGTCAAGGAAAATTGATATAGTGTAACCATCATGTTGTAGAAAGATAATTTCTCTTCTATTATTACTGCAATTAATACAAGATATTTTATGGAGGAGTAACAACTCCTCCATTTAGCAGCAAGAAAAAACTAAACCTAAGGTTTAGATATAGATTTTTTCTTCGAAGTTGTCTTTACTAAATTTTTTATGAAAGAGTAACAACTCATCCATTTAGCAACAAGAAAAAGTTAAACCTAAGGTTTAAATACATATTTTCTGGAAATGAATTGCATATATAACTACTCTTAATGAATGCCTTTATATTTAACTATCTTTTTCACAAAGATTACCTAATAAAATCAATTTATCTATTACAAGTTAAGGGTGAATCAAACATATATTACATTTTCTCAAGGTATTATTGAGCTTTTGAGCTCATGTTTGTAGCCACATACTATACCATAACAATTGATATGTGATTGACATGTTGTGTCCTAGTTGAGCTTCTTCTGGGTCAAGTTAGGGACATTGATTTTACTTCCTCATGAATGAAAAATAACTTATCTAATCAAATGAAAATGTTTGTAGTGTTTTTCTTTTTGTGTGTAGATCATTAAGGTTAAATTTGAATCTTTATGGAACACATGTTCTACCTTTTCCAATGTGTTGTATTAACCTTGACTCATTACAATGTGTGTACTTTATAAGAATATGGATAAATGGTCTCCCTTTTATTTGTTGTTTAGATCCTTGGGACCCTATTGATGGTTGAAATGACCTCATCAACATCAAAGGATATTGCCTGGTCAGAGTCCCAAATTAGACCCTTTTTCGTTTATGATAGTGGTTCTAACTAGATTACAAAAATGCCTAGTTACCTTCGTCAAATATGCTCCAACTAATGAAGACTTTCAACAGTGAATGAATTGGATGTGTGTATATGTATAGTTGGAGGTGATAATTCAATGACATAAAAATAAAACTATAAACTAAATAAATGAATATCTAACCTGGGTATTTTATATTCTATGTGAAATTCAAATGAAAACTTAAAATAAAGAAACATATAGATCTTTCCTTATTTTAGTTTGGTTATAATAAACTATAAAATGATATTGTATTTAAATATCTAATTGAAAAAAAAAACACACATTAACAACATTCACATAAATCATATATTTAAGCTCATAAATGATAGACACAAAAAATAGTGTTATATTGAATCTATTAGATCTAAACATGTAAATATATAAATGATTCCCATAAATGATGAAAAAAATGTTTAAACCAATAAAAGTAGCCATTTAAATTCGTTTTTATGAGACATGGAATCATAAACAAAGGTTGGTTTACTTAATATCGAAGAGAAGTTTGTACAAAAGTGTAACAAAAATCTTTTTCTAAAAAAATAAAAACCCTTCAACTAGATTTTGAGAGTTATTTAAATATGAATTTAAGATGTTAAGAGGAGAATGACTCATCCCCTTAAATGTTTAAATAAAATTGACAAAAATAGTAAATATTTACATCTAACAAAACTTAAGAAGAAATTGATGTGGTTGGATCTGATGATGTGGTAGGCCAATGGATAGACTCCCACTGATGATGGATCTCGAGGAGCTTTGATACTTCTTGAGATGGTTGAAATTGTAGATTGACTTGATAAGAGATAATTTGGGCTTCCAAAACTGGAAGAATTTGGTTAATATGTTCACTATATAATAACATGTATTTCATCAAAAGGTTTAACCAAATATTTCCAAATTACATTGTCATTTATTGATGGCAGTTATTCAATATTCTTTTCATCTTCTAACTTGTTGATCTGTGAATTTGATCCTATAAGTGTAGCCTGTGGAAGTGAATCTTTTGAATAAAAATAAAGCAACTTAGTACCATTGATGGCTTGAATAACCAATTGAATGATTTCAGTGTTGAATCTTTCAGCATCCTGCACCTTAGGTTTAATAGAATGAACTTGTGTCTTCCAAGCATGCATAACTATATACTTTTGAACTTTAGTGATCTTGGATAAATTGAGGGAGGGTTGCTTTGTTTATGGATACCATTTCAAAATTTGATGAACCTTTTCTTTGCCTCCTTATACTATGTTTAAATATCATAAAAATAATTTATATAATTATCTACTATCTTCACCTATGATTGTAGATTTGAAAGAATTTCAGATAATTGTAATTGAATTTTCAACAACTGTTGATTGAGGCATTTAGCATCTAATTTGAATTTTATCAGATCTAGCATATTTTTCACATAAAGTTTGATCTTTGCAAAAATGTCATTAAGATAAAAATATTTTGTTGTATCTCATATTGAAATAGAATTTTTACTTGTGTGATTTCAAACTAAAAACTGGCTTTGAGCTGTTAATTTTCTCCCTCCAATTGTTTGATCTTTTCTTTCCTTTCTTTGATGAACTATTTAACCTTGGAAGTTTGATAAAATGCTATCATTAGTAAAGGCTCCAACATATTTAACTATCTCTTCATAGTCTTCATCGAGTTCTTTAGAAGAGCTTTCCCATATTACTTCCAAAGGTTGATATGTAATGGCAGTGATAGATAAATCTTGTGCTTCTAATGTTATTTTCCTTTTTTCCTTTCTTAGCAATAACTTGTTGCTTTGTATTGTAAAATACTTCAATGTGAGGCGTTTCATGTACCTCGAACTCTAACAGTCTCTTGTTTGAATGCATAACCTGTGGATGGGACCAAACTAATAGTAGTTTGGTTTAGGACACTAGTGTTGGCCACAACAACTTATGTGTTTGTGAGGGTGGAAGATGATCATTATTATTGCTTTGTATGCGTAGAGGTTTTCTTTGTATGAATAAGATCTAATGTAGGATTTTTTTTATAGGAGTAACATTAGTCTCTAGCTCATGAACTATTTTTTCAAACTTCACATACTCTTTATCGAGGTTTTTACTAGACATTCTCTCTATAGAACTGGTAATCGAAATCTCTTTAGTCTTCTTAAGTAAAGACCTTTTCTGAGGAGATATAGTTGTCTTAGATATTTTTTTGGGCTTCAGTGACTTTGAAATATTATACTTTTGGAGAATTGTCCTTCTGAGAAACATTTTTCTTTAGTGGCCTAAGCACCATTAGTTCCATTAAGTGCCTTTCAAGAAATCTCTAGTGTTGATAAACTTGGTAATTTCATTATTTCTTTATTGCCTTGAAACATTGGTGGGAGAGGAATTCTCCTTCTATCTCTGAAAATAATGAAACATTGGTATTCTTCCAGAGATAAATCTTGGGCATTATTCAAAATTTTCTGATATGATTCAACTTTCTTAAAAGATCATCCAATTCATACTCCTCATGAATGTAGTTTTCAATACCGACTCCAACAGTGACCTTTCCAACAATACCATGACGGTCATGTAATTTTAATGGAATACAGGTCAATTTCAGAGAATTGAAAGGAATAAGTTATTTTAATGTGTAAGGAAAAATTTGCAAGGAATACATTCCATTTTTAATTGGGAATTCGAGCCACAACTTCTTGTCTCCCCTTTTCAGCTCATATGTTCTCTTCCTACAGTTTGATAAGTAACTTCCTTTCATATCACTATGTCTTGAACATATAAAGGTAATACATAAAGAGGACCAAGACATCCATAAATCCTGACATAATTGAAACTTTCTTCAATGTACTAATATCCAATATTTTGTAAGTCATTTATGTTAGCTTTGGACATTCTTAGTGTCTTTTTATTAAAGAGAAATTCATGAAACATAATTACAACATCATGAATGATTTGGTAAAAAATTTCATAGTAATTTTCTTCCCATATCTTGTTGTGATAGACATGAATAGGGAGACTTTCAGAGGGTGTCCATTTCCAACCTATCACTGGAAAGTTAGTAGAAAAATATATTGTGTCCATAAGAAATGCTAACATGTAATATGGTAGATTCTGGGTAGGATTTTGATCTTCTCGGAATTTTAGAATACTTTCGGAAATGTTATCAGAGAGAAAATAAGACAAATTAGAGATAAACCCTTCAGAAGTTCTTTGGATTAGAGGAACCCACTGAAGTGGAAAATGGGATAGATTTTTAAGACCAAATAATTTGCATAACATAGCATCTATATATAAATATCGGGAACTGAGGGCAGTAGTGGCACATTCATGGGAGGACTCTTATTTGTGGTTATTTGTCTCTTTCCTCCAATCTATTATAAGAATAGAGGGTTATTTCCATATATTTACATTTTATCGAGCTACTTATACATACCCTTAATATCCATTAGCCTAAACAAACTTACCACAGTTCCATGGGGCCTAATGATTTTCCTTTTCTTGACATAGTTAAAGTTTATTTATGATCGTATAATGTCTATATATAACACTAGCCTTGGTCTTGCACCAATTTTGTGTAGGGTGGAAGTTGATGAATCACTCAGTGGAGAGCTCTAGCCAACATCTGGATCTTCATCAGGTATTATTGTGTTGATTCTTTCATATGTGTATTCAATTCTTCTTCCATTAGTTTATAAATTCCATCCCATGTTGACATGTCGATATCTTGCATACAAGTTACAGTTTCTGAGAACATCCAAGCTTGCATATTTTTACTATTCATTTCTTCTAACAACAACCTAGGTCTAGTTGTCTACTAAATGAATTGTTTCTTCTTAGCTCTTCTCATATTCACAAATTCCCCTGAAGATTCAAAAGGCACAAGGATTTGGATGCTTGGAAAGACTTAAATATTTCTCTAGCTACAAAGAATAGAGAATGGGTAAATTACTAAGTAAAAAATCATATAAAGACGAAGGTAAATTGAAATAAATGACAACTTAATGAATAGATAATTGTGGGATACAAAAATCTATCAATTTACCATCAAATTGAAATAACACTTGACATTCAATCATAATAATTAAGTGTAAAATTCAAAATGGATTCGTGGAGATGTGGCACACTTAATGAATACATAATCATGGCATACAAAAATCTATCAATTTATCGTCAGACAAAAATGACACTCAACATTCAATCATAACAATTAAGAGTAAAATTTGAAATGGATTCATGGAGATGTGGCCCACTTAATGAATACATAATCATGGCGTACATCTATCAATTTACCATCAAATTGAAATAACACTTGGCATTCAATCATAATAATTAAGTTCCAAGTTCAAAATGCATTTATAGAGATGTGGCCCACTTAATGAATACATAGTCATGGCATACATATATCAATTCACCATCAAATTGAAATAACACTTGGAATTAAATCATAATAATTAAGCGTAAAATTTGAAATTCATTCATGGAGATGTGACATGCATGAATATCTATGGGTATTAAAGGAGAATTAGCTAGTTAATATGAGGACTAATCCAAATAGGCTTGCATCATCATCTTAAGTCAATCATATATTGGAAATAATTTGGAATGAAGAACTCAAGTTATATCCAAGATCGAATTTCCCAAGATGATGTGGATTTAAAAGGAGAAATGAACCAATCAACAAGAACGAGAAGGACCCACCATCTTATGTATATCAAGTTTTATTTTCTTAGTATAAATTCACGAAATATTTTTTTGGAATAAGCACTGTTGTTTTTCTCGAGAAATATAATATTTGGTGTTTTGATAAAGGGTGAACAAGCATGTTAACAAGAATAAAGCTTCCAATATTTAAATTACATTTGGTACAAGGCCTAAAATTATGATATGTTCTCAACCATAGTGGTTCTCGCCTTCGGGCTTGTACAAGTTATGTAACGGTTGATACTTGACCTAATTTGATGACACAATTTGCTTAAATGTAGCTGGAAGCTTGTGTGCATCGATTGTTTTAGGAACTTTGTGATCCTAACACTCGACTGCTAAATGGCCATCCTTTTCCTGAACTTTTTGACTTCAAACCGGAGGGTATTACCAAAAACATATTTTTCCTACTCTTGTTTTCTAGTTTTCGAATATGTTGAACTGATGTAGTCTGTCAATGTGTTTTTATTTTAGGTTTTCTTTCCTTATATTCATCATGGAAATTTTTACATCACAAATTATCATATATGTTTGTCTTGTAGAATTAAATGGGGCCACCCCTGATCTTCTTTGTAACTTGATTCTAGAGCATGCAAGGAGGAAATGTCCACATCTTGGCCTTTAGATATTGTTGCATATTGGTTATCAACCAAATAGTAGAATATTGCTTAAATACCTTTGCAAAGGTTGTATGGTGGCTAGTACTAGGAGTTATGATACTTGCAACAATGGTTTGAAGTCAAGCAATCATCACTAAAAGGTTTTCAAATATCAACCAGAGCTTAGCACGGGGTTGCTTTCCTAAGGTGAAAGTAGTGCACACATTTAAAAAAATACATGGACACATCTACATTTTAGAAATCAACTATGTTTTTATGATCCTATGTGTAGTTGTTACTATTGGTTTTAAAGATACAAAATGAATGGGAAATTCATTTGGTATGTGTTGGTTTTTTTCTTTACATCTTATGTGTGTATTTTGGAATTAATCATGGAACAATTATTTTTAGTGAAAGAACATATTATTGAGTATAGATTTCCAAATTCAGTCATATTGTTGATAGTTTTATGGAGTGAACTTTGTGTATTAGCTTGGGTGTTTTAAGCTAATACAAATAGTTCAATCCAAAAAACTATCAACACAAATAATATGTTTTCATTATCCAATGTAATGAATTTTGAAATGTTTGTTATTCCCATCGTAGGTTTAGTTATCATCACAATCATGTTAGTTACTACTTGTATTAAATCATTGGTAATAATTATATGCTGGCATAAGAGTATTTTACTAGCAATACGTTTTCTACTTTTCTTTGGTTCTATCTAAGTCATCTACTTCTCAGCTTCTCTCATTAAGTTCCTATAAGTGGCATGGGTACCTATTCTTCTCACTCTCATATTAATGACTATCATGTATGTGTGGCATTATGGGACAATAAAGAAGTATGACTTTTACTTGAAAAACAAGGTATCTATAAAATGGTTACTTTCACTTGGTCCTAATTAGGGGAATGTTAGTTGCAAAAACCCTATGAATACCATCTCTATTCATGAAATTTTCAAATGTATGCAAGAGAATGTTAAGAGTCTCTACATCAATTCTATGCATGATGCATTGCAAAAATAAAATCATACGTACTGTTAGTGTCAGTCTTTCCAGCCTTCCTCCAGTGATCAAATGTGCTCTTACAAAGTGATTTTGAAGTGTCAAGGTCAAATTTTGTCATTTCAGTGAGTCTTCAAGCAAAATTT